>DVZL01003145.1:0-14353 GCA_018236625.1 Lasaia peninsularis
TACATACATACATACATACATACATACATACATACATACGTACAACCCAAGCTAATAAAAGCGTATTAAAAAAACACTGACATAAGACATGTTTTGTCTAAATAAAATTTTCCTATGCGAGCATAATTTGATACTTAAAAATATAAGGCTTCACATTTCGCTTTGTGTCGCTAGAACAATAATAGCGATGCACCAATATAAAAGATTGTCAACGTTTGTTCATCTGGACAATATTAATTCTTTATTTCTGTTATTAATATTTTATATGGTATTGAATTGAAATCGAGGAAATATTTTCGGGTAAGAAATATTTGGTAAATTACCGGTCAATAGCTCAGCTTGTGTAGTATACTTATAACCTCCCCACCTAATAATCAGAACGCATCAGGTCGAGGTTTGGTCGCCCGGGAGACTGCTCCTGGTGTTGGATACCGCCGTCTTAAAATTAAGATTACCTAGGTACCCTCACTCCAAAAATACAATAAAAAAATAGAATAAAAAGATCTTTTTAATTATTATGATATTTTTAATCATCAATAACATTTCAATTCAAGAGGATCAAATATAAGAGCCTGATGCCCTTTAAAGACAGGAACACTTAACATTTGCTGAGAGTACTTTGCCTCCGTCAATGAACTGTAAATGTTGAAAATATCTGTACTACGTTTACAAAAAAAATAAAGCGGGCGCTGTGTTTATTCGATTTAATACAAAAATGACCCTCATTTTTGTATTAAATATTTTTTGTAGTAAATATCTATATAGTAAAAAAAATTGTCACGCCCATATCCTTGAAAAGGTAGGCAGAGCCACGGTTAGCCGACGATTTTAGGACCTAATATATCATTACGTGACAGGTGGCAAATCGGACGTCACATCGAGCTCAAATCCAACCTCCGGTAACTTTATGTTTTTTAGATAAACTCAAAGAGAAAGTTAACCGGGAATCGAACCCGGGACCTCGTGCGTCGAAATCGGAGACAAACTAAGCTTGACCACATAGGCAATAGTTTTATAGTGTTAGATAAAAAAAATTAATTAGGTAAGGGGTATTTAATCAAGTCTATAGTCAACACCCACGCGCACACACACACACAAGGTCACAGTGTTATCAATAACTAAATCTTAATGCCTCGATAAAGAGCTTCTGGCTCTACAGTTTCGTTCTCCTGAAGATGCTTCGGTTGCGAAGCGCAACGTGCGTTGAGAGTGAATTGTGTATCTTGATCGATTGAGTCGCATTATACCGTTTTTGGCGGGAGTTTGCAAATAATTATCTTAATTTTCTTTTAAATATGGATTTCCACAAAATAATACCTGATTCTATCAACTATCCACGCGAAAAGTTAAGTTTATCCTGTTTTTTCCTGATTTAAAAAATGGAGGAATATTACATGTTGCAAAAAATACCTTTACGCCTATTTTCCCCGAAGAAGTTGATAGAGGTGTGCTAGTATCCACGACTCGTAAGTCAAGAAGATATACTAGAGCATCCACGATTAGCCAAGGTAGTAGGGCCTATGATGTGATAGGTGGCAAGCCTATATCACTTAGGGCACATTCCAATCCCGGGCAATGTAATGCTCAGACTAAAAGATGTTGCTTAAATCACGTAATATTCAATGCAACTACGATAACATCAAAATAGGTTATTTTAATTTACGACAAAAATGTATCACAACGATAACCGCTAATCAAAGAAGGACAAAAGTTCAGACACCAGTGCAGTGGGCAAACGACAAAACCTAATCGAAAATAAACCCAACATTTAGGTGATAGGGTGAACAATCGCTTGGCAAATTTCTTCAAGTGGAAAACATTAGAAAGCCGACCGTAATTGCTTGTCTTAGGGTCTATTTTTATTTTGACATGCGTGTTTTGAATGACTAAAGCGTATTGTACGCACGTGCGTGAGGCATTTCCATGGCGGTCGCAGGGGGGAGGGGGGGCAATGGCGCCGCCTTGCGGGAGAGAAACGATGTAATGGCATTAATAAAGTCGGTATGGCTCTGAGACTTTTGTCTTATTTTATGTGGGCATGTTTGTGTTTTAAACAAATTATTTTGGTTATCCTACCTCCTACTGATATTCATCCTCATTCTAATCCCGTTATATAGCAGACTAGCGACCCGGCCCGTCTTCGCACGGGTTTATTATGTATCAGATATACATAAAAGTCCTTCGCCATATCAGGCACTAATGCAATTCTAGGGAACGAAAAAAAAAGAAAAAAAATTGTGTCTCAGACTAATTAAAAACAATCATAGATCAAGTTGCCCTACCCAGGAACAGAACAGTTAAACAGCTTAAATTTAAATTTACTTAACAACTTAGATATATTGCCTCTGTGGTGTAGCAGTACAGCTGTCGCCTTTTAAGACCGTTAGCCGCGTAGGGTCCCGTGTACAATTCCCAGGTCGAGCAACTTTTCTTAAATGATTTCCAGATTTTTCTGAGTAAGCATTACATTGCCTGAGATTTGAATGTTCCCTAAGTGGCGATAGGCTAGGACCTATGTATTATAGGCCTTAGTACCTTGGCTAATCGCGGGTGTTCTAGTATATCTACTGGACTTACGAGTCGTGGATATACTAGCACGTCTCTGCCTACCTCTTCAGGAAAATAGGCGTGAAGTAATTTCACTTAATAGTTAAGGTAATAGGTTAACTTAATAGTTAACCTATTACCCTTTTATTTAAATGACGTACTTCGATTAATAAAAGTACCCTCGAAGAATTATGTAAATACACGTTGCGTCGAAATGGGATAAAGATATCTTTGTACAATAAATAGAGTAGAAATTACGCACTAGAATAAAAATAAAAAAATGTGACGGGTAGATAATGTATTTATACAACCCTTGCTCATGAGGGCACTATAAATATTGGCTCAGTAAAGAAAATATTTGTCTAAGTCCTTTGGCGTAATGCACGGGTTCTCAAACTTGTTCTATCTTACCTAAGTTTGCAAAAAATATTAATAAATTCGATCCGAATTGGTGATAGACTTTTATTATTAATATATCTCTTTAATAATAGAATAGAATATTATGTTTCACATTCTTATGACGCGTTTATTCCTTTTCAGTCACAAAATTTACCTCAGGATCGGAACGCGGTCTCTTACCGAAAAAGTTCAGCGAAAGACCGATGTTGTCTTTTTTCTTATTTTCTAAATACACAAATTTTACTTTATACAACAATATAACAGAACCTTTTAACCTTCACTCGCGAACGGATCGACCAATTGGGTTTTATTTGGTTATATTTCGTTAAGGCACGTAGAACGTATATGAAAAACACATTTTTTCCCACATAAATTGTTATCAGTTGCGAATATCAGCGGTTTTAAGTGCCGGCACACTTCGGTAACTTTATTACTAATTATAATTTAAGATCTTAAAATTAAAATTGTTAATAAAAATTAAAATGTTTATTAAAACATATTAATAATGATTCGAGGTCTTATAACGCTCAAACATATGAATTAAAATGTATATTAGAACTCAGAAATAAATAATTACAAGTTTGAAATCATACCTGTTACCATATTTATTATTAGTTTTTAATTGAATCATATTTTTTTGTGGAATGAATAATTAAATTGAACCTATTTTATAAACAACGTATAGGTATTTAAATTTTATCTGTCCCTACTCATTTCTAAAAATGTTTTTTTATGGAATAAAGAAGCAAACATGCACACGGCTCTGGATCTCAAGGTGGTGGATCCCTACGCGGGCGAGTTGCTGCACAGCACTTTACCACCACTGGTCTTGTTGGCAATGACCTTGATAACCTATGCTCGCCTCTTACGAGCTGCATGGTAGAAAGATAGATGGTCTATTTTATTTACACAGAGGACCCGGACCAACACGGGGAAGGAGATGAAAATCTAAAAATTTATAATTTTCTGCCGAAAAAAAAAATATATTGACTTTTTTTGACTTTTTGGTAGGGTTCAGAAAAAAATGTTGTTGTAATTGATGAGATTTAAATTGATTAAACAAAGTTTTTAACATTATTTTAGTTTTTTCAAACTACAGTATCGAGGAAGTAGTACAGTAGAAGTAAATGAAGCTACAGAAAACTGCCACAAAAAAGTAAAGGTTGGAATATAATAAGTTTCTGTTTTTTTTCTGTATAAACAGCTAGCAAACCGTCCTAGCTTCGTACGCGTATATTTCTCTTGAATCTATCTACTTATTTAAAAAACCGCACCAAAATCCGCTTAGCAGTTTTAAAGATTTAAGCATATTTTTGAACAGACATCGGAAGCGACTTTGTTTTATAAAATGTGATAAAATTCCATTTTAAATTTTATGATGGTATGAAAAATTCACATATACCAAATGTATGTTGTATTTATTACACCTTTGTGATTGGCCACTTAATCCATGGGGATATATACACCCTAATTGAGAAACTCTGGCGTAATGCAAAGACTCTTGTATAATAGCTTTACGAATGTGTCTAGACTATTGTCATGCAGTTTTTAAATCCGGATTAAAAGGAAGCCCGTAATAAGCCCCATGAAAGGATGCTACATTTTGCCGTTCGGAATAATTCGTTATAAAGTTTTGCTACATTTATTAAAAGAATATAAAATTATATTCCCGAATTTTTAAACGGAAAAGCATCGCATTAAGCGATTTTTTTTTGTTTTTTTTTAAATGAAATCTTCTTTTGACAAATTGTATAATGTCTTCTGACAGAATACTTATAGTGTATGGTATAGATTATAATCATAAAGGTATATAAGGTATATAATCATAATCATAGGTATAATCTAGAGGTTACACTCTTAACAACGACCTTTTTTATGGAAAAAGGAGGCTCACGAGCAAGCGATTCACCTGATGGTAAGTGACTACCGCCGCCCACGAACAACTGCAATACCAGGGGTATCACAATTGCGTTGCCGATCTTTAAGAAAAGAGTAAGTACGCTCTCTTTTTGAAGGTAATTATGTCGTATTGCTTAGGACCTTATATTAATTGATGTCAAATGTCACATGTCCGTGTTATTTGACATCTATCATTCTCATAGGGCCAACTATCTCACTTTCTCTTCCACAAAACTGGCAGGAAGAGGTTGTCCAGTTTAGAAAGAGTTACCAATGCTACATATTCGCGACAATTAGTTCGAAGTGTGATACTACCTATAGCTTCATGTTTATATTAAACATATTTTATATGAGAAACATAGACTCGGTACTCGATTTGAGTCTCAGGAGTCAGGATAGACTTATCTATACTATCTGTCACGAGAAGGTATAAATTATAACAAACGTTCCCAACATTGGGTTAAAAGAAAAAGTTTTTATTTTTTTCAATATATAATAAATTATAAGTAAAGAAATTGCTACAAGCATCCATAGAAAAATACGAATAGAAATAGAGATAATAATGATATTATTCTTATTATTCCATTCCATTATACGTAAATACACAATAACAAATAACAAAAACGATAAAATTAAGTCAACAATTAACAACATCAATAACAGTAACAAAGTTATAACGAAAAAATAACAAAATTAATAATAACAAAATACGTGATTTTAATAATGCAATGAAACGTATTCAAAACTCGAATGACGTTTATTTCAAAATAGGGAACTGAAGCTTTGCATTCCCTGAGATCACACGAACCACGAAGCACAAACAATACTTGTCAAATAATATAAGACTAAATTAAAAAGGTTATTACTTTTATATAATCTCTATATATTTTTACTTCGATTGAATAGTTATAATAGTCTGATAGTGACGGGCAGTATACCTTTATAGTACAACTAGCTGTCCACCCGCGGTTTCGCCCGCGTGAATTATTTTAATAATACAGACAAATTTCAAATTGCATTTTTCCGACTTATAATACTAATCGCATAAAAACATACCCTCTTTTTAATGTAGTCGGTTAAAAATGTCCTTATGTCCTTCCTCAAGGTCTACTCTATCTCTGTACAAAATTTCATCAAAATCGGTTCAGTGGTTTAGGCGTTGAAGCGTAAGTACAGACAGACAGACAGAGTTACTTTCGCATTAATAATATTAGTACGGATTAACCTATTTCCTACGATACTAATCCGTATGAACTACTATATATATGTATACCTAAGCTACTCGTAGAATGTTGAAATTTTCATAGATGTATTTCTTGCCGTTATAACGAGAAATACTGAAAACATAACAAAATTATGATTTAAAAATTTAAATCGCGATTTTTTTGCCATATTAAAACATTACAGATGGTTTATGTAAAGTTTTTATTTCATAGATTATAAATTAAGATGTCACTACAGCTTACATTAATTCACAACAGATGGCGCAAGTGGTAATAAAAATATTATTTTAAAATGTTTAACACATGCGAAACCTTCCATGCGCGAGTCCGATTCGCACTTAATCGGTTTTTTATGAGTAATTTAAATAAGTTCCTTTGTTTTTATGTTTGCAACATACTCTCATTGTAAGAAACAAACAAACAGTCCAGTATACTTTCACATGAGAATAAGTAACATCTGCGGGTTTCATTTGTTTTAAATCAGTGACCTCGTAATGTTGGAATCCATTGTCCTGGTGGCGATTGGAGTTCCATTAATATGGCAGGTGGTCCTTGCACAATATACCTCGAACAATACGTCTGAGGGTGGCTTTCTAGCGCGTGGTCTTTCAATAACTATTGAGAATACTTTTAAAATTGCTTTCGTTTCCAATTGTATTTTTGATTTTAATGTAATACAATGAATTTTGTTGTGTGTGGGGTTGTATTTCTTTAATGATATAATGATTAAACGTAGTGGGTCAATGTTACGTTTTGACAATAAACTTCCCGACCATATAAAAGATCCACCTTTAAATAAATATAAAAAAAATAAATATAAATTATATAAAAAAGAGATAATGTCGTAGAAAATGTAGATAAAAAAAATCAAAGGTTTATGTAAATAAAATATTTTCTATTATATTTTCAATAGTAGTAAACTTTTTGTTTTTTTATTTCTTTATAGCATGATTTAGTTATTCAGCCATGATATTAGTAAAAAAAATTATTGGTTAAATTAGTGCTTTCGGAAACAGAATCATCATTATTAAAAAAGGCATTTGTTAATTATTCATACCTCGTATTTGGGGAAAATATTGTTTGCCCCAAATACTGTGGTAAGTATTAACGTTAGGGGCTATTGCTAACAGAGCCTAAAATTATATAAATTTGTTGAATAAAACGTCATTTATATTGATGAAAATTTTGTATTGTCATTAGGATTTAATAAATCAGTACTTTTTATTAAAGAAACTGTACAAGTCAGGACACCTTCAGATGTATAATTGTATAGTATTTATAAACGAAGTATACAATTTTTAACACTTCACATTAGACGGGACTTGGCTTGTTGATTCTTACCTCCGTTAATACAAACCCCGCTCTCCCCTAGTAGAAGCAAGACTTGGGTTCGATTCTCGACGGTATTTTTGTTTTGACGGATTGTTTTTTGATGGTAGTGTGATATAGACAGATGCCTGTATTTTGAGGTTTTTGTTGTTTATTAAATTTATGTAGTTTTCTATGTAGCTTAGGAAAGCTTAGGTACTTTGTGTTTACGGGTAGATCAATTCGTGTGAATTGTCTAGACGTGTTATAGTATAATCTAAATCAGGTTAGACATAATAAACCGGCTAAGTGCGAGTCGGACTCGTGCACGAAAGGTTCCGTATAGGTCCCCGAATAGGTTGGCAGAGATGTGTTAGTATATTCACAACTGGTAAATCCAGTAGATGTACCAGAATACCCACGATCAGCCAAGGTACCAGGGCCATGATGTGATAGGTGGCAAGTCTTTCGCGACTTCGGGCACATTCCAATCCCGGGCAATGTAATGCCTACTCAGAATTATCTGAAAAACATTTTAAGAAAAGTTGCTCGACCTGGGAATTGAACCTTTTGAATTAACCGAAAATTGAAAAAAGAACCTCCATTTTGAAGTCAGTTACTAAATCAATACGATAATTTGACGCTTTATCTAAGAATTAAAGCGTTCAAATGTCATTGATCCAAATATCTTTTGTTTTGATTCATAAATACTGTCTTCGTGATAGGGATAGAGAAAGCGACTTTGTTTTATACTATGTAGTGTTATATAATGCAGTCATGAGTGCTCGTAAGTTAAACAAAATAAAAAAGAAAATTTAAAAAAATACGTTATTGTATTAAAATAAAAATTGAATATACAAAAGAAATAATCAAATCAAACATTCAATTATTGCTAATTAGTGTTACCAGTTTTTAATTTAAATTATATTTTTGATCTGTTCTATAAATGTATACTAATTAGTGGTTGTCTATGGTATCCCTACAGGTTAGAATTACAACTCTATCATATTACAATGCAATTAAGATATAAAATAACCAATTCTTCATCTTTACTGGCATTTATAATGAGTTTTATGGCCGAAAATATGCCATAAACGCAATGAAGGAATGAAATAAACATTTATTACGACTTTCTCATATCTCGTAAGTTTTATGATTATGTCCTTGGGGCAAGAATCTATAGGAATGAGACTTAGGAACTATTAGAAATGGACAAATAGACCACACACTCACAAGTTGTTTAGAAATAAAATGTTTTTGGTTTATTTGTAGGATTTCTTTGCGTAGGAGCATCTCATAAAGACGATAATATGATAAATGCATGTTTTTCATTGTTAGATACATTTTTAGGGTTCCGTGGCCAAAGGGTAAAAACCTATTATTAAGACCGTCTGGTGACAAACCAGGCTATATCTCATGAACGGTGATGTTGAAAACACAAAAAGGCAAATAATAGAGAGGGTAAAAATAAATAAAAAAAATTCGTTTATTTTGTTTTTTTTTTATTGTAGTAAAAATTTTGTATGCAATATAAAGTATTAAATAAAAAGATAAAAATTGTTTGTCAAGGCAAACATTTTTTTATATTGAAAGGGACACCGTTATCAGTTTTAAGTATGACATATTTTTTACGATTCTTTCTCTTACTTATCAACACAAAAAAAAAACAAAAAAGCCGTTTCAAAAGAGTTTTTATTGAATATTTAGTCTGTTCGTTGTTAATAAATTCAATTTAATTTTCAGCGATCTCTATGTTCGTTAACTCAACAAAACTGCAGGAAACATGCGAAGTGAGCGAGTTATGTATATTTAGCAGCCTAAATATAAACGTTTGGATTGCCTCTACTCTTGAACTTGAGTGTGGGGTCAACGGCCGGCCCTTCCGATATTATTATGGTTTGTTCTGTGGCGTTGTTGGTACCGTTTTATAATCGCTACCATTTGGTGTTCTATTGTTTCTTATTTTATGGTAGTATAATACGTTATTGGGGTAATGTAACTGGGATAAAGGTGAAAATGGTACGCTATTACTAAGACTTATCTATCTGTCCATCACCAGGCTGTCTCGCTAAAATCCGAGAATGACCGAAGCGATTTGGCTACTTTAAAAAAAAAGTACCTTCACGCCTATCATCCCCGAAAGGGTAGGCAGAGGTGTGCTAGCATATCCACGACTTGTAAGTCCAGTATACATACTAGAACACCCACGATTAGCCAAGGTACTAGGGCCCATAATGTGATAGGTGGCAAGCCTATCGCCACTTCGGGCAATGTAGTACTTACTCAAAATAATCTGAAAAACATTTAAGAAAAGTTGCCCGACCTGGGAATTGGACCCGGGACCCCACGCAGCTAACGGTCTTAATAGGCGACATCCGTACCGTTACACCACAGAGGCGATATTATATCTATTTGTTATAATAACTTTTTAGTAACACTTTGTCAAATTTATTCAACGCTTGTAATACAAACTACAGCTGTTCCCTTTTAAATATCTTAATGGTGGCTTTACTGAGAACTGATTTTTAATGCAAATTTAAATTAGGATTTTTTTGCGATTGGATACATCACCTTTTTCATTAAATAAACAATAAATCCTTAAATGACCTATACTTGAATATATCATATAATTTATGACGCCACTTCGGGCACATTCCAATCCCAATGTAATGCCTACTCAGAATAACTTGAAAAACATTTTAAGAAATTTAGCCCGGCCTGGGAATTGAACCCGAGACCTTACGCGGCTAATGGTCTTAACAGGTGATAGCCGTACCGTTACACCACAAAGTCGATTTTTATTTAAAAATAATTTAAATGTAAATAAAACTGACTTCGGAACTGCTATTTTCATTCAATATTTTTTTAATGAAAAATATGTGACGTCACACTTGGGAGGGGGGAAGTGACAATGACGGGGGGAGGGTCAAAAAATGGTGAGATTCGTGTGGGTAAATCATGGATAATCCATCACTATTGATAATGATCACGCTAATCAGATGCAGAACTGACTAATGTATAGATTGCTCGTATGTTATAATTACAGCACGAATTGGGCTCAGGTGTTAGGTTTACCTTCTTATTCTGGTGGTAGATGAGCAAAACTCGGTCTAATGTCATTCAGCAACGGAAAACATGATTATGTCGCGTCCAATACGGAACCTTCTTTTCGGAGATATTTAAAAATTGTATTCGTATTTTTTACTGCATAGCTTTTAAACTGTATTTGCGACTTAGCCCGCGTTAGAATTTATATATTTCTAAAATTAAAATAGATTAATTTACTCTTTATTACATTAGCTATTTACTATATATATTTACTAGTGAAAGTCCCGTCAAAATTGGTCCAGCCATTCATGAGATTAACCGGAACAGTCAGACAAAAATGGTAAAAAATGTTATTTTAGCATCGTGTGTGTGCTTATTTTAATATTACAAACCGTCACCCTATTATTTATGTATGTATCGATTGCAGAAAACATAATCTATTTTATTTAAAAGATAATTTTCAATTTTAAGTTATACTATGTAAAAAAGCACATGTTAAAATATGAGTAATATACATACATTCGCATTCCTAATATATTTAATGGTGGCGATTCTAATGCGCCATCGTTCAAACTTATTTCAAGCATTTTCCAATGAAATAAAACAAGAGAGATATAATATTTTAGTTGTATCCAAATTGGTCAGGATATACGAACTTATAAAAAAAAGTTGAGAGGTGTCAAGGGACACCCTGATGGAACGAAGTTTACGACTATTTTTTTATTACAATTCCTTCACTAATTAGTCGATGATAAAAAAAAATCGTCACGAAACCACATTGTTCAATGCGAAACAGAAATGAAAATATTTTGCTTGCTTTCTATAAGAGAGAAGAGAGAGAGAGACAGACAGAGAAACATGCGCACGACGCACAGCTTACAATAGCAAAAAGTGTCGTTATAACTTTGCGTGATTTTTTTTCCGTCTAGCCCCCTATCACAACGCGCGATAAATAACTTCGTTACAATTATAATCGACATATTTTGTAGTATAGACTAAAAATCTATAGAAATGTCTGATAAAAACTAAACTAATTGAAATATTATAACTGAAAAAAGTTTTGTTTACGCACAGCAGAATCACCACCAATATGGGTAATACAATAGAAAAAATAACCTGCCCTAAGTGGTTCCTATCTGTATTCGCTGCAGGTCAGTGTGTCACGGAGTCGTCGACCTTATTGGTATGGTTTCTTTGATCGATTGGTTCCGTATGAGTAATGTTTCTTGTTGCACAATACATTTGGATATATTTCGTAACAGACCTGTTTAAGATCACAATGACATTATTCAATCAATATTCATGGCTAATTTATCGGTAACTAGCCGCTCCGGCGAACTTCGTAATGTTTTTTAAATGGTTATTACGTTCCTATTGAAGACTCATCCAATAACATAGAAAACGGTACAGCCGTTCTTGATTTATAAATGGCGTAACTAACATGACTCTTTTATATTTATATTGTTTTTTAAAGTTCCATGACCAAAGGATTAAAATGGAGCCCTATCTCTAATAGGTACTTCGCTGTGCGTCTGTCTGTCACCAGGCTGTATTAATGAAATTTTAACAAATAATATATTTCTGTTGTCGCTATAACAAAAAACACAACAATCAGAAAAGAAATACAACACGTGTTCCCATACAACAAACGAGATGTTTTGCTGTTTTATAGGTCCGACTCGCACTTGGCCGAGTTATAAAAGTAGTTTATAATTGTAATAATATAGTTCTAAAGATATATTAGAGGAAGCCAATTGGCTAATTCTGAAAAAAAAAAGGTGGAACGGTTGCTCCTAATTTAATAATTAATTCCTAATTTAATAATTACACATGGAGATTCACCAAATGTCAAGGACTGAAAGGATGTAATATAGAAAATTATATGTACTTACTCCCGCGTTCATTATTTTAATAACACAGATAACTTTCAAAGGGCAGACATTTTTCCGACTTATAATACTTATTGCGTAAAAACATACCCCCTTTTTGATGTAGTCTTTAGTTTATTTGATAAGACCCTTCGTACGCGAACTAAGTAAGCGAAGCGTGAACCAGTACCCAGTCGTGAAATACTAAATATGCTGGCAACGAAATGAGATGATTTTATTATTTCAAATGAGATGCCGGTAAGATTTTTGATGGTAAAAATTATATTAATTTTAGTGTAATTGATAAAATCAGGCGTTGCTTTGTGGAAATCCATATTTAAATAAAAATAAAATAATTCCCGCCATAAACAGTAGTATAGTGCAACTCTGTCAAGCAAGATACACGATTTACTTTCATCGCACGTTTCGCTTCGCAACCGAAGCACGTTCAGGAGAACTGGACTGCACTCTAAACCAGCAGACTCCAGACTGTAAAGCTACTTGCTCCTTTTCTTTGAGTCTTTCTTGTTTTAATATACAAAAAAATATCTGTTGAATGATAATTTTTCCGTGGTGGTAAACAAACAGATAAAATAAATAAATATCGTCACGCCCCCGAAAGAAGAGGAAGAGGTACATATGCACCCTCGGTTAGCCGACGGTGCTAGGTCTCATGTCAAGTCCGTCGCCATATCGGACACAAATCCCGGTTTTCCTCACGATGTTTTCCTTCACTGAAAGAGCACTCGAAAAATGTACTTAATTTAGAAAAACTCATCGGTACATGGCGGGCTCGAACCTGGACTACTGAAATAGAAGTCCAAAGCTCGTACCATTAAGCCACCGAGGTTAGCATAAACAGATTTCAAAGAAGTTGTTTTGAGTTTAGAATTCAGATTTTCTTTCCTTGTCTAGAATATACCATTTGCCTATCCTCGTATTCTTAAGAGGCAAGCAAAAAGAAGCACCTTCACGCCTATTATAACCGAAGGGGTAAAGTTGAGGTATACTAGTATATCCACGACTCGTAAGTCCAGAAGATATACTAAAACACACCAACGATTAGCCAAGGTACTAGGGCCCTGATGTGATAGGTGGCAAGCCAATCGCCACTTCGGGCACATTCCAATCCCGGGCAATGTAATGCTTACTCAGAAAAATCTGAAAAACATTTAAAAAAAGTTGCCTGACCTGGAAATTGAACCCGGGACCCTACGTGACAAACGATCTTAACAGGCAACACCTGTACTGTTACACCACAGAAGCGAGCATAAGTTTTAAATACCTACAAGTAAGCTGATGGTAGAGTGCTATGCAGCAATTTATCCGGGTGCACTTTATTTCTATTGATATAATGACTGTCCTGTTCCGGTTAGGAGGGTAGAATAGCTAGTAGATTTGCATTAGATTTGAGACTCATGGTTTGGCGAACCATAACATGTATGGTGTCTATAGGCTACTGTCATTTCTTACCGACTCATAATGCTCACACAGCTCTCCTGTTGGTAAAACACTGCGTATGTGTTAATATTATAATAAAACAATAAGTTTCATCATATTTCCAGACGGTAACTGCAGCTTATAGACACCATAGATGTTGTAGGTGCGTCGCTATTGTGCTTGATATGCAAGTCTACCGGCTACCCTTTTTTTTAACGTGTGGAAATCCTCATGGATACCCGCCACTTTCGGAGGAAAGCGGCAGGTTATGTCGGACTCTTACTGACTAAAACCACACGACGGCTGTCCCTCCGCCTTCGTGGGAATGAGATGGGGGCGCGAAAGCGTCGGCCACAGAGGATAGGGAACACGGCAACGACACAGCGCATCTCCTCTTCCTCTGCGGCCCCACCGCCAACGCATCCTAGGGTGCGCCCCCCTTCGGTCGCGGAAGAGAGGGTGCACGGCAACGACATACCGATACACCTCTCCTCCCGCGACCACTCCAGGCCTTGGGGGCCAGAGGAATCCGGCCCCCGCAGCCCCACCACCCAGTCCGCTCCTTGCGGAGCGGCCTCCCCGGATCTCTCTTGGTTCACCGTGGTTGACCAAGCCACGGCT
>DVZL01003146.1:0-14351 GCA_018236625.1 Lasaia peninsularis
ATATCTACTGGACTTACGAGTCGTGGATATACTAGCACACCTCTGCCTACCTCTTCGGGGATAATAGGCGTGAAGGTCCTTTTTTTTAATTTATTAAACAATATATTATGTGCTATGGTTATCTTTTTATCTATAAACATTATTTTCACACCACTTATTTTAACCCTGTCTACCATAAACTACCAATTTATTTATTTATACCGGCGTCCTCGGAGACGGCTCTTACGATTTCGCTGAAATTTGGTACCTAGGGATTTTGAGAGGTAACAAATAAATCAAAATAGGTCTTATGAGTTAAAAAAATGATCTAGATAGATCTAGATCTGATTTCTCTAAACCATGTCCACAATGGAGTTCCACCAAGTGCTAGAAAAGAAGTATTTTTTACTCGTACGTCGATCAAAACCAATAAGCCGCAAGTAAAGTGTTTAAATCCGGTATAAAAACAGATAATTTACACAAGTAATCTGGCGATATAGCCTTTTGTAATACATATATTGTGTAGTAACGTTGTAAGTTGATAGTAAAAGTTTTCCCTTTTAAGAAAAAGCTTATATTATTGTTTTTAGCGCCTTTAACTAAAAGCTTGTTTTCTATTTTTAGTTTTTGTTTTATGTTTCCAACAACTGTGAACCAATTTCAATAAATATTTTTGTATTGTGTTCGGTATAGCTTTAGAGTGGTCTCTTATAAACTTTAGGGCAATTACTTCTGTAAGAGTTTTGAAATATGAAGAAATACAAAAAGAATTCATTTACATAACGAATGTAAAGTTCATTTTTAGAAGTTTTACTGTGTTGCCAGTATTATTGAAACTCAACTGAGCCTACCAAGCTGTACCATTGTAAAGTTAAAAATCAAGCCATTTTACACAGTCATTGCATATATCGAACGGGTTCATTTTCAAATATTAATAATCGCAAAAAAAGATTATTTATATAGACATTACAACAAACGTAAATGCCGTTTTTTTACAGTTTTACTGTGATTGTATTATTGGAACTCGACTGAGTCGAAAACGCCTACATAAATCGTTTCATATTGAAATTAAAAATGAAGCTATCTATACTAATATTATAAAGCTGAAGAGTTTGTTTGTTTGTTTGTTTGCTTGAACGCGTTAATCTCTGGAACTACTGGTTCGAATTGAAAAAATATTTTTTTGTTGAATAGACCATTTATCGAGGAAGGCTTTAGGTTATATTGCATCACGCTGCAATTATTAGGAGCGAAGAAATAATGAAAAATGTGAAAAAAACAGGGAAAATTATTCATCCTTGAGGGCTTCCGTTGCGTGCGCTGAGAAAACGGTTCTAGATACCAAAAATATATGTATTAAAGAATTATTCCTTTTAAAATTATCTACAAAAATGTCTGCATTAGTATATGTCTATCTTTTAAAATTAACTCACTAGAACCATTTTTATGGTAATCAAATTTGGTCAAAATTAATGCATTATTTGTTAAGAGTTTTATCAACGTAATCCGTACTAATATAATAAATACGAAAGTAACTCTGTCTATCTTTTATGCTTTCACGCCTAAACTACTGAAATGATTTTGATGAAATTTAGTACACAGATAGAATAGACCTTGAGGAAGGACAAAGGCTACTTTTACTTCAAAAAAGGAGGTTAGAGGGGTTAGAGAAGGGGGTGAATATTTATATGGAAATGTTTTGATGATAAATAAATGTAACCGATTCGTTTTCATTGCCTAGATTTTGTTTGTGCACGCGGGCAAAGCCGCAGGCAACAGCTAGTATGGACATAAATCGTAACGATATCCGTTACGATTTATCTATATATAAACGTCTTTAAAGAATAAATGATTTATATATTTCCTTCTAGTTTAATAAAATTCTACCTTTGACACTTCCTTCTCTTTCTTTAGATGGATACTAAGTATTAAAAAACCGGCCAAGTGCGAGTCGGACTCATACATATAGGATTGAAAATATTATTTAGCATTTTTATAGCATTAACAGAAATACATTTGTGAAAATATCAACTTTCTAGTTATCATGGTTCATGAGATACAGCCCGGTGTCAGATAGACAGACGGACAGCGAAGTCTTAGTAGTAGGGTACAGTGGCTGTTATTTTTATGGTGCTCGTAAAATAACCATTACATTTTTACTTATGTTCCTTATAATTATTATGCGTTACTATATACTTATTATGCTAATGGTGCTAATCGTGGGTGCATAATAGTGTGTACCTTACCTTATGTAGACAGAGACTTTTTCGGGAATATGGTCGTGACGACGTTAATTTTATTTTATACATTTTCAAATAAAACTATATACTTTGATGGAAACAACTCACATTAAAATATGTAAATGCGATTATCGACATCGAGATGTGAGGAACCCATAAAGCGCTGGTAATCTAGTATTGTTTGGTAACTGGACTTTTCTAATAGGTACTACATCAACACGTCAGTATTACCATCATCGTATTTCCTGCAGAAAGTTAGGGTACTTATCGCTTAATTTGATCATGCCTCAACAAACTCGTCCGGGTAAGGATCCACCGCCTTACCTATTCCTGCCACCATAATGACATCGTCGAGTTCCGGTCCGTAGGAAAGGGTAGCAGGTAGACATAAGGTCTAACAGCCCGACCACAGGGCGGCGGCGCACCTACAAAATCTATGGTGTCTATAGGCCACGGTTGTCTCTTACCATCAGGAGACCCGTGTGTATGTTAGCTGTCTTATCCCATAAAAAATGCCTCAAGATGCTGACTATAAATTAAAAACGCTTTATACATTAATATTACATAGTGACATCGTCGTGTTCCGGTTTGGAGGCTAGAGCTGCCAGTAAACTTGTACATCAGGCCACAGAAACAGCGACGCACCTACAACAACTACAAATCTACAACATCGTTGGTGTCTATGAGTAACGGTCTTACTATCAGGAAAGTCGTTTGCTTTTTTACCATCTTAAGACACAAAACAAATATAAACTTCTGAATGGAAAATATTTTACATCACATAGACCAAAGAAAGCTTTTGTGACGCGTTATATGATTCTCAAAATTACCACCAGATCTCACACTGAAAAGATACGGCGAAAGAAACTCGGCGGCCATGTCTTTTTAAAAAATATCTTCGACGTAAAAAGTAGGGTATTATAAGTTTGTCGTCTGTCTGTCTGTGGCATTGTAGCCCCTAAACGAATGAAGCGACTTCAGTTTTGGTTTTTTTGTATTAAAGGTGATTTATCTGCGAGTGTTCTTAGACATGTTTGATGAAAATCGGTTGAGCCGTTTAAAAGTTGTGGCAATTGTAGGGAATGTCTGCAAATACACTTGAGTGGAGTCTCAAATGAAATCGTACTGAAAGAGAATGTCGCTGACTTAACCGAGAGCGTCGAAGGTGTATTATATTTTACTTTTTAAAGAGGACTTAAGTTATTTATCGGTTTTTTTTATTTAATTAAGTTAATTTCTCGTTTTCTAAATACATAAATTTTACTTAAATACAACAATAGAGATTAAAACAGGAGAAATGAATCCCAAGGTGGGTGACGCGGACGCCAACGTATAATCTAGTCTTAATATTTGTTTGAAGAAACTAATCTCCCGGTCAACAAGCTATTGTTTAGGATAATCTCATATATAAAGTGGACCGAGCAAAATCTGCCTCATTTGTTGGTAATACCTTAGATAAATTTGTTTAAGTTTTCTTAACCATCTGATAGTTATTTTAAATGTGGTATTTTCTGGATGGATCTCCACAATGTTTCGTGTGTCTTATTTTAGAAAATCTCAGGTAAATCTGTAAGAGATAACCATATATATATGATCGCTTCTGTGGTCGAACGTAATTCGACCAACTTTAACGCACGAGGTCCCGAGTTCGTTTCCCGACTAGGGCAACTTCTACTATGAGTTTTTTTTCGGCATATTTAAAAACTAAAACATTGAGATTGGAAACTATCTTACGTGTTTGATTATGCTAGACGTTTAGGTGTTTTTAGGGTTCCGGTCCCATAGAGTAAAAATGAAACCCTGTAACTAAGACTCCCCTGTCCGTCTGTCTGTCACCAGGTTGTATCTCATAAACCGTGATATTTAGCAAGTTGTAATGTTCACAGATGATATATTCAGTTGTTTCTATAACAACAAATACTAAAACAGAATAAAACAAATATATAAAGGGTGCTCCCACTGAACAAACGTGATTTTTTTGCGGTTTTTATATATGGTACGGAAACATTCGTGTGCGAGTCCGACTCGCACTTGGCCGGAATTTGTTTATTTTCTAAAATATACATTAATGTTACATTAGATAAAAATAACATATATTAGTAAGAGGAGCAATTAATTCCAAACATTTTTATCATCTATTATTATTAGTATTCTGCAATATTATGATATTTTTCTGTATAATTTAGATTTTATATATTTATTTAAACAAGGGCATGCTACGATGGTTCGGTCATGTCGAAAGAATGAAAGAAGAAAGATATACAATGCGAATGTGGCTGAATGTAGGTATCCGGAGAGACCTAGGTTGACATTCCACGACCAAATAACTCGCATATTATCCGAGGGTGGTGTCAAGAGTCTTTGCAACCGGCGTAAGGACGAAAAGAATGGTGAATGTGGAGGAAGCTAGGAAGGTATGCAGGGACCGTGACATTTGGCACTCAATACTCTCTGCCAACCCCACAAGGGACCTGGCGTGAAGATATGTATGTATGTATGTTATAGATTTCTAAAATTTATTTAAAAGTAAAACTCTTATGCGATCGGCAAGGTTAATGTAAAAACGACAAAGTTAAAAACATTCGCAGTATTTCATTATACATAATATGTTTTTTTAACTTTGCTGCATTCGTATAAGTTTCTAATAACTGGTGTATTAATAAATGTCGATGTCCAAAGAGATGGATTATCCTTTTGCGGTTAAAGGTGCTTATACATTATACTTCATATTTTAGCGTCTGCTTAGCTACTATTAAGTGTTTGGCATTGCTAAGGTTTGTTAATAACTTTTTGTTTAATTTTAAATGTGACCTCCCCTTTAATTCCCAATGGATTTTGTTTGTTGTTTTCGGTTCGGAATTTTATGAAAAAATATTTAAAAAACTAAAAAATCATTTACCTTGATGAAGTGAATTCATTTACTTCTAGAATATGCAAAAGTAGTCGGATATTTATGTCTTTCCGTTAAAATTAATGTTTTTCAAAATTCTACAACTAACGTCGCTGTTTTATGAATTAATCACATTTGTTTTTACCTATCACTTCTGTTTGTAAAACTAGCAATACATTTAGAAAAGATGCTTGGCTTTTACTGTTCATAATATTTTTTTGCATAATCCAAAAAATATTTTATTTTAAACTTTCCTAAGGCTCATAAGTATTTATACTGAATTCATTATTAAAATTAATAAAAGCATTGCATTAATACTGCTAGGCCAGAGAGAAATGTTGCTTACTGAAATTAGTACCGCTCTGTTATCTATCCAATGCATTACTGGCGTGTTCCTTGCTGGAACTTAGAAGATAGTGTAGCCAGTAGACTTGCACACGTGGTCTTGGATCCAGGCCTAAATAGCGACGCACCGGTAACAAATATCATGTACATATAATATATGTATAGCCAATGCCTTATTCCTTCAGAACTGCATTCTTGTTCACTATAAAAATAAAATATTATCGGGCCCATACCCCCGAAGGGGTAGAAAGAGGTACTCACACAAACAGCCACGATTAGCCGACGGTATTAGATCCCATGGTCCAATCCCAGGCAAGATTATATTTTTTAGATAAAGCCCTTCACGCGCAAAGAGGCAGGCAGTATATCCACGACTCGTAACTTCAGTAGATATATTAGAGCACCCACAATTACCCAAGATTAGCTAGGGTGCATGAAGTGATATGTGGCAAGCCTATCGCCACTTCATGCACTGTTCAATCCACAATGTAATGCTTAGGTACTCAAAAAAATCTGAAAAACATTTAAGTAAAGTTTCCCGACCTTTGAATTGAACCCGGGACTCTACGTGGGTAACGGTCTTAACAGGCGATGGCCATAACCTTTTTCAGATAAATTGAAGTAGAATAAGTGGTCTTGTCCAGACTTCTGGGGTCAAAGTCGGAACTACGCTCGACCCCAACGCCGATAAAAATAAGTGCACTAAATTTAGTATAGTGTGATAGAAGCATTACATTGAGTCGGGCCGGTTAACTGATCTGAAGCTCTCCGATGTGTGGAATCTTGTATCTTGCTGACCGTTATGTTTTTTGCCTTGTTTGCAGCGCGGGTTTTCACCTTTAGCTTTTTATCTCATAGCCCGCATAGGCATAGATTATAACTCGTTATTTCTATTCTAAAACAGTTCGTTATTAATCTTGGGTATTTTGATACATATATGTTTACGCCAAGTCCTTTGCGGGGAAAAGATTCTCAATTTGACTGTACGTTTGTAAAGCGATAGGTCATGTTTCAAAGATGCTGATATACCTACATTTGATCAAGATCCAACAAGAGGTTTATAAAATTATAATTTTTTGAATATTTCTTTCTTTTTTAGCCTAACTAACTGTGTTCGCGTTTTTATTTAATATTTTATTTTATACATTTCTAAAATAAAAGTAGCCTAAGTCATTCCGTATTACATTAGCTGTCTGCCAGTGAAAGTCCCGTCAAAATCGGTCCAGCCGTTCCAGAGATTTGCGGGTACAGAGAGACAGGCAGACAAAAATTCAAAAAAATATATTTTGGTGTATATACATAACATACACCAAAATAATCAAAAAAATAATGTTTATTAAAAAGCAGTTATTTTAATATTACATACAAATATTCCAATTTTATTTATTTGTGTGTTTATTGATTGTTAAGGAAATAAAATGCGTTGTTTTGCAGTTTTACTGCGTTTTAATTACTTTTTCAACGCGCGGAGCTATTTCGTTAAATCGACTCATCGGTGTGCTCTTGCACACACTAATTTTCATACGGAAGTTATAACAAACTTATCATATTACTAAAACGGTATTAACTACATATTGGGTTTTGCTATAATTGCTTGGCAAAATATGAAACAAATTTTAAATGAATGCGTGAATGAAGCGGCGGGGAGGGTTTTGTGCTGGCGTATTGGAATAACGAGCGACGGCCACAGTGAGATCGACCACCGGCTAAACATGCTGCCTCCAGATCGGCCCGCGCACACCACCGCCTCCGCGATCATCAGTTGCCTGTCGTTCCGGACCTACAACATCTATTCACTAGTACGTACGTTCATTCATCGGGACCGCCCCCGCCCGCCCTTCACCACGCTCTAAATAGTATCCGCCCATTCCGGTTACGCGAGACCGGCTGAGCTGACGCGTTAGTCATCACGCCAGCCAATACACAAAGTGACGCCCGACAGTGCGCTTGTATTATGCTCAAACGCGGAGAATGCCCCGACCGCCGGAGCTTTCCAAAAGTGACAATGAGTATAGCCATATAAAGTGTCTTATCGCCAATTTACACAAACCCAGGAATGTATCCAGGCCACCGGTATCGCTGGAACCGCTGGAGGTGGTTCGCGAGTCGCCGACCTCCTCAGAAACCCCGAGCCGTTCGGAATCTGAGAGGTCCGAGATCTGTGAAACGCGTGCAGAGGCGAGTGATGTGGAGGAAGGGCCTCCGACGCAGCGCGCGAAGAGCAATAGTTTCGCTGGTGCCATGTTGGCGGCGCCACCGCTGCATCATAAGCGGCGACGACCGTCCTTCCTGCATTTAAGCTTAGGAGGCTCTAGCATGACACCGGCTCCCTTGTCCGCAGGCGCCTACCTGAACGTGCCTCGGTTCACCGTCACGGCGCCACCAGGAGAACATCGTCGCCATAGTCATGGCTTCCCATTCCACGGGTTTGCCTTACGTCGCCACTCCAATACGGTCTGCGTCTCCTATGTTTGACTTTTATGATGCCTGTAGAAGAGTTCTAATACGGAATGTGTTTATAGAAATTTTTACTAACTTTTGCATGACTTAGGTGCGAATACATATTGGATTTTTTTGCAACTTCTCGTAGGTATGGAAAAAACACTTTTGATACTTTGATTACGTTTTGCGTGATTGTAATAAAATTTTATAGTTTTCTCTTAAATATACAAATCAATATTTAATAATCAATGACCTGAGACAAGACGAAGATGCCAAGTTTTTCACTCACGAAATAGATAATCCTGAAATATGCTAGTATTATAAAACATATCCCCTTTAATATTAATAATGTTTTGCCTCTGTTGTCTTAATAGGTGTTAATAAAATAATTATTATAGGACATAAAGTTTACTTTGTTAATTCCAAAATATGATTGAAACTCAAAATTATAAAAAAGAAAATTGCATTTTCCGTTTCACTTTTTTATTTGTATTTTATTTTAAAAGGATTATTTTTCTTAAAATTACTAGAAATAATCTAATATATACGTAATCATACATAGATTACACTTTTTTTAAATAAATAAGTATCGTCCCGCATATATCCTCAAAAAGAGTAGACAGAGGTATATATGCCCAGGATTAGTCGACGATATGAGATCCCATTACGTGACAGGTGGCAAGTCCGTCGTCATATCAGGCACCAATTCCGGGTTTTCTCATTATGTTTTCCTTCACCGTAAGAGCACTCAAAAAATTTACTTGAGTTAAAAAACCTATTGGTACATGGCGGGGTTCGAACCAGATCTGCCGATATGCAAGTCCGAAGCGCGTATTATTAGTAGATAGTAGAAGTTTTTTAAGTTTTCTAATACTTTATAGAATAAAAAGGAATGATATTTTTTAAAAAATGTTTATTTTTTCCACGCTGGCAGAGTCACCGGCAATAGCTAGTTTAAAAATAAAATAAAAATAGATGTTTCCTAACTCGAAACGCATTAACGTAAAAATAATTTCTTGAACATGATGGATTTTTTCCTCGGATGTCATGTCTGTCTGTAGTCGTACATTTCATTTGGATTTCAGTTTAAAACACATTTTTTTCAAATCTGAAATTGTTTTTAACTAATTTAAAAATGTATCCTTCTAAAAGCAACATTTGGATCAACAATTAAAATACTTCGTATTATCACTTGTTTGATATATTGTCCGATTCACACCTGCTTAGTTGATAAGTAGTCAATTAAATTTTAAAAGTCCTTTTCTGAAGATTTGCTCTCATTTAGTCGATTAGTAGTCGATGCAATTTTAACCTAAATTTCTTTGTCGATAGAGTTGAAAATGTAATAACTATAACACGTTCGCGCTAATAATGCAACGTTTGATCGTCACCCACTGGCCTATTAACCAATCAAATCACTCACAAGTGACACCTGCTTAATTGATAAGTAGTCAACTATATTTTGAAACCTGTTTAGTTGATTAGTCATGAAAATTTTAACGTAAATTTAATTGACAAAATGCAATTTTTAATTTCCTACCGTACTCGGGAATCGAACTCGGGAACTCGTGCGTCATAGTCGGATATCAACTACGCTGTACTACAGAGGCGACAATAGTAATAATGAATTGAATATAAAATATGTTACTTCACATAGACCTTACGAGCGGTTCTTGTGACTTCTTGTGTCTTGAAATTCTAAAATTTACCACCGGATCGAAATGCGGACTGAGAAGATCCGGCGAATGAAACTCTTGCTTTTTCCTTATTTTCTAAATACATAATTTTCTCAGTCTACATCTATAAATGAGATTGAAAGAGAAGCAATTAATCCCAAGCATTTTTATCATCTACATAAAACTTTTTCATATATACATTTTTATATGAAATGATACATTTTTTAAATTTATTCACCATGATAATACACTGCATTCTTGTATATCAGATATAAACATTAAATTTTAATGAAACCAATAGTTTATTCTAGACACCAGAATATAAAAATATGCGTAGATTACACTCTAAGCTAGATTATGATATCAGTAATAAAAGCGATATAAAAATATGAGGTATATTTCACTAGCAAACATACAGTAGAGTTTATTGGGTTCCCGCTATCTGGTCTTATCATTGTATCCATAATTAGTTGCCATTCTAGCCTTGGTCGACCGTGCTGTGCAAACGTATGGGCTACTAGAGCCGAGTTTACGATATACTAATTAACCACCAGTGTTACCATGTTACGTAGGAGTTTACAAGCGAACCAGGTTCAAAAAATGCGCCATTTTGTTTTTCGTCTATTAATTAATTAACAGATAATGTAACATTTGCTTGTTTGTTTAGTGTTTGTTTTTAATATGACACATGGATTGTTTTTATCTTTTTTCACTTACTTATATTTCTATTTAACTTTTTAATGCTGATGTTTTTGTGTTAAAATATTTCTGTGCTTGTATTGTTCGAACGTTTGAAAAAATATTTGAGCTTTAATACAGTTGGTATAATATTTCAGAAGTTTTAAATTAAAGCTTTTACTTACTTCAAGGGATTAGTTCATCAGGAAAAACTACAATTATGATACAAAATATTCCGATTGTATGATTGTTAATTGTTTTTTTTTTATTAAGCTTTTTTTAAGATATCTTGAGTTGCTTAATTTACAATATGGATGTATGAAAACTCAAAACGTTTTTAAACATATAATTATTTATTATTTAATATTATTTAAAGCTACTTTTCTTTCGTTTTAGCTCTACTAATAACATATTTTTGAAATAGCCGGTTGGTTATTTCAAAAATATTTTTTAATTACAAAAGTATATGTGTTCTTGCATTTAAAATATGAATATGTGGTAGTTTCACCACCGATGTCTGATGTACAATACAAAAATGTTTTAATATAATTTAATTCCAAAATGGAAAAAATGTGGGAATGATCACTTTTGAATTTTAACGACATGTGTGATGAGTTGTATTCATAATTAATGGTTTATTTTTGTATGGCAGAGCCTCCATCGCAGCGAGTCGATGGTGTCCCTTGCGTGCTTCAAGACGCTATCGCAATTAGTGAACAATGATGGAAACGAACTTCAGACCTTCTTGTCAACCAACAAGAACATCAACGTCGACGACAGAGACGAGGTAAGTACGGAACCATTTGAAATATAAACACCACTCTATAATACAGATAATTATGCATCAGTCGCTCTACCGAGCTAGTCGGTGTCACGAGATACCGGGTTCCATTCCTGGGTAGGGCAACAAAAATATAACCTTCTCCTTCACACCTATCATCCCTGAAGCAATAGGCAGAAGTGTGCTAGTATATCCACTACTCGTAAGTCCAATAGATATACTAGAACACTCACGATTAGCCAAGCTACTAGGGCCCTGATGTGATAGGTGGCAAGCCTGGTGGTGGCAAGTCGTTATTCCACTTGTTATTTCACATTATGCGGCCTAGTCGTGGGTGTTTAATTATGTTCATCTACCTGTCTCTTCGGTGTTATGAGCGTAACGATATTTAATTATTCTGTGTGTACAGTACAATAGTAAAGTGAATAGGTTTGTGGGGAAACCCGAATACTCATATTAGAATTGGACCTAATCTAAATTGGGCCTGGTTTCCCTTCGGTTTACAGAGGTCAGTCGCTCTATAAAAATAACTGGTGCCTTTTTCAAATCCTCTAGATTATATAGCCGACCCCAATATCATCTTGTATAGAAACGGTTGAATGCGTATACGGATTTCCCAAGTAAAAAATATACGAAGCGCAAAGACACCAAAGATGTTAATTATGCGGTAGCAACCTAACTAGAATCTCCTTGCATATTTTAGTTTGGGGGCAATCAAGATTTATACTAGTTGTGCCCGCTACTTCGTAAGCGTTTTTATTTCATTATTGTAGTATATACATTTCTAAAATAAAAATAGCCTAAGCTATTCCTTATTACATCATCATCAGTGAAAGTCCCGTCAAATTCGGTCCAGCCGTTTCAGAGATTAGCATTTTTAGAGGTATAAACAGACTGACAGATAAAAATTCTAAAAAATACGATTTTGGTATATGTACTCTTGTAAACATGCATGTGCATTTAGTAAAAAGTGTTAGTCTGGGTACTCAGTGTGGAATAGACCAACAGCCTTCCTACCAGGCAGCTCGTAAGAGGTGAGCATAGGTTAACTGGGTCACTACCGACATGGCCACTGGTAGAGTGCGGTACAGCAACTCGCCCGGGTAAGGATCCACCGCCTTACCTATTCCTGCCGTCGTAATGTCACTGTCGTGTTCTGGTCCGGAGGGTAGGGTAACCGGTAGACTTGCACATAAGGTCTACCAGCACGACTGCAGAGCAGCGGCGCACCTACATCTATGGTGTCTATAGGCGACGATTGTCTCTTGCCATCAAGAGACCCGTGTTCGCTGTCTTATCCCATATATATATATAAATTAATATTACATACAGACACTCCAATTTTATTTATTTGTATAGATTTGTTCCCAAACAAATTATTATTGTTTCGACAAAATTTACTGTTAAGATGTTACCGTTTTATGTATATTTCAAAAAATTATCAGAACATAACGTATTTATAGCAAAAAATTAATTAATTTATATAATTGTTTTTATTCTGATTTTGGTCATAATAGTAATTGTTTGATTAATTAAAAATTATAAGCAAAAATAACTTTTTAAAAAAGCTTTTATTTAAACGCTCAAAAAAGAAAAAAGAAAATGTTCCTTTTAAATTTTAACTATTAACTTAAAACCTCATTTATACACAACTTATATGATCATAACATCTTGTCGCGCTATTTCCTTGTGTAAATAAACAAGTACTACTTATTGATTTATCTGCTAAGATTAAATTAATAAAATTTTAATTTAATTAAATACTGATCATAACGACCAGCTTTTATGATCATACAAGTTGTGTAATGAGGTCGTAAGTTCATAGTTATACATTAAAAGTAATACTTTATTTTTTCTTTTTAGAGAGTTAAAATAAAATCTTTTTTTTAAACTTATTGTTGCCTTATAATTTATTTCAGTTGCTCTCAACGAATCCTTTCATTTGTTACCCATATTGAAGAAGTGCATTAAAAATAACGTGTATACCAAATTTCAGCTCAATCGGTTGAAGATATCTACTTCAACATTGAGTTCAAAGATTCCACCCGAACGTACTTTCATACATACATTGCAAGTTAAATAAAAGCTTTCTTCACTTTCATATCCCCCAAAGGTAGGCAGAGTTACATAAGCACTCACGATTAGCAGACGACTTTGGGTGATGGTGTGACAGGTGGATAATACGTCGCCATGTTGAGCACAAATTCAACTCCAGGCAAAGTTATGTTTTTGGATAAATTGAAAAAACTCATAGAACAAGTTGTCCCATCCGAAATCGAACCCGGGACCTCTGCGTCAAACTCCACCGATTCCACTCGACCACAAAGGCGATAGAAGGTACTTGAATCAAAATAACTAAAAGGTTAAGATTAATTTCTTGATTAGTTCCGTCTTCGGGTGTATCTTTACTCACGATCTCTTATGTTTCCGTGTTTTTTTCTTTATTTACATACACTTTTTTGTTGTACAATTAAGAATAGTACTTAATAAATTAAAAAAAACACAAATTGTAGTCCCCAATCCTTTGCTTTTTTGATCAACTCTTTGTCTTATTTACTTAGTCAAAATAAAAATAAATAAATATCTTCACGCAAATATGCCCGAAAGGGTAGGTATTAGTACATATTCACCCACAGTTAGCCGACGATATTAGGTCCGTAGCAAGTCCGTCGCTATATTGGGCACAAATCCCTGGTTTCCTCACGATGTTTTCCTTCACCGTTGGTACGTCACGGGGTTCGAACCTAGATTACAGTAATGGAAGTGCGAAGCGTATACCACTAGGCCACCGAGATTCAAAAATAGCCTTTTTCATTGTTTCTACCGTTGTTGCAAGAAGTACAATGATTCAGGCCAATGTTATCGGTTGTTGTAAAATTGTTATGATTCTCTGACGTAGATATACTCGTACTTTAAATATTTTATTGTCATAGTATAAAAATAATTTTATTATGTACGCTTATTAAAAACTAGCTCTCCGCCTGCGGCTTCACATGCATTAATTATTTTTGTAACATACTTGGAAGTATTTTTTCTGACTTATAATATAGATGATATAAAAACATCATCTCATTTTTTTGTAGTCGGTTAAAAAATATACATTGTATTTTTGTGATATATAAACTATAAAAAATTCGAGAAAACCTGTTCAGTAGTTTTAGCGTGAAAGAGAAACAAACACACACTCAAACACTTTCGCATTTATATTATTAAGTAGGAATTAGACAAAAATGCATTTTAGAATGACTGATTAACATTTGACTTAAAATGTAAATTTTATTTCAAGATGAGAAATCAAAGATTTTCGTTCTGTCTTACAA
>DVZL01003147.1:0-14349 GCA_018236625.1 Lasaia peninsularis
AGGTACTAGGACCCTGATGTGATAGGTGGCAAGCCTATCGCCACTTCGGGCACATTCCAATCCCGGGCAATGTAATGTTAAATCTGAAAAACATTTTAAAAAGTTGCCCGACCTGTGAATTGAACCCAGGACCCTACGTGGCTAACGGTCTTAACAGGTGACACCTGTACTAAACTATATACATATTATATGTGATTAATTTGCTGTTTAAATAGCTGAAGGACATGGTTTCTTGCGTGATTTTAATTCGCACGTGATAATTTTTTAAATTTATTGAGCTGGTAAAATTAAATTTTTATACGTCATATTTTTAAAACAAACCTCTTGCACAAATTAAATAAAGTAGGCTAGGATTTACTGAAGATAAACCTCACAAAAATTGTAGGTTTAATGCGCCAAAATTGTTTCTTCTTATAAAAAGGATTTTATTTTTTTATAGTATCAAGATATTTTTAATTTAGACATCATTCTCTTTAAGATATGCCCATGTATACATATTATAAATTAACTCCTATTTAGGAAAATATTCATATAAAAATCCCTATTCAAGGTAGTATGGGTTCATATTTTAATATTCTTTTATAATTTTAGTTTTTTCTTTACAAAAAACTGCTTAGATGTTTTATCAAGAAAAAAAATCACGAAAACCTGGTTTGTTCTAAAAGCAGTGAAAAATAAACAATCGATTAAATTTTCATTATTTTTACTACTTTTCAGATAAAGTAATATATCTAAACATAAATACAATAATAAAATATCTATACATCTACACAAATAAATATAATTGGAGTGTCTGTATAAAATATTAAATAACAGCTTTATACTAAATGCATATTATGTGTGTTAGGTGACTACTTTATAGGTACATATACCAAAATTACTATATTTTTTAGATTTTTTGTCCGTCTGTCTATTTGTATCTCTGAAACGGTTGGAATTTTGGCGGGACTTTCAGTGGCAGATAGCTGATTTAATAAGGAATAGCTTAGGCTTCTATTATTTTAGAAATAAAGAAATTAAAATAATTAAGTAAAAAAGCGGATGAAGTCGCGGGCACAGCTAGTCAACTATAAAAATATCACATACTGTATAATTTAGTTTCAAATAATAAGTATATAGTTTGTGATTCATATTTAAACTTCATCATCTGTTTAAATGATAAAAGTCAATCCAAGTATAGTATACCGTAATCTAAATATGCATAGATACCGTAAAATAAATATACATTTATTGGCTGTCGGGAAACAACTTAGTCAAATCCTTACTATCAGGAAATCCGTCTGTTTGTTTGCTTTCCAATATCATAAAAAAATAATAATAAGTAAATATTATTGGACAAATTACACAAGTTAAGTTAACCCCAAAGTAAGCAAATTACATGCTTGTGTCATGGGTGTTAGACAACGATACTAATATCTGACTTCTGGAGTCGCTGAAAATTATGCCTTTATATTATATATTACGTTACATACATACATACATACATACAACCCAAGATAATTAAAGCGTGACAAAAATAGCCATAGAAATGTATTTTAATGGAAATATAATATATTTTATAAGACATACCCTTAAGTTGAGTTTTATTAGTTTTCTGAAAAAAAAGTTAAAAACAAAATCTGTCTGTTTTAAAAAACGCGGTTCACCCGGTCGATTTATACCTAAAAGCGGGATTAAGCCCGCGTGGGATGATTAATTTTGCTTTAAAATACGGGACGTCCCGCTAAAATCGGGATGTCTTGCAACGCTGTTTTACATCATCTGTGAAAATTTCGTCTGTCTAGCTATGGCGGTTAATGAGATACAGCCTAGTGATAGGCAGACGGACCACGGAGTCATAGTAACAGGGCACTGTTATTACCATTTGGATACGAAATTTTTTTATGGTATAAGACAGCGAATAGGCACGCGGGTCTCCTGATTGTACGAGACAAGCGTGGCCTGTAGACACCATAGATGTTGTAGGTGTACCGCTGCCCTGGGGTCAGCTGTTAGACCTTGCAAGTGCAAGTCTACCGGCTACCCTACCCTCCGGTCCGGAACACGACGATGTCATTATGGCGGCAGGAATAGGTAAGGCGGTGGATCCCTACCCAGGCGAGTTGCTGCTCAGCACTCTACCACCAGTGGTCATATTTGTAATGACCCAATTAACCTATGTTCACCTCTTACAAGCTGCCTGGTAGGGAGGCATTTGGTCTATTATGCACAGAAGATACGGCACCAGCACGGGGAAAATATATAAAACAATTCCAAAATTAAACAAGCAAAACAATGGTATTTAGAGTTTACGGAGTGTCAAGGAAAATGTTTAAATGGAAAACGGTTTTGTTTTGGAACATTGTTATTTTCCAATTTGTCGGTAGTGAGCTAGTTCTACGATAATTAATTCCGGTGACCACTGAAATGCGATTTTAATCCTTATTATTCAATTTGTCAATCCTGGTTTTCATTTAGGTAATTATCGCTCAGCAAAATGAATTATCAAAAAGCTTAACTTTAAAAATAGGTTTTTATAATTGTTTTTTTTCTAATTAATGCATTTTTGTGTTTGTGTTTAACACGGGAGTGTTGGTTCGTTTTTTTTGCCGTCCTACCAGGCAGCTTTTAAGAGACTATTAACCTATAGGATAACTGGGTCACTATCAACGAGTCCACTGGTGGTAGAGTGACGTGCAGACGGCCAGTTGGCCCGGAGAGCCGCCATAATGTCATTGTCGTGTTCCGTTCCGGAGGGTAGGGTAGCCGGTAGACTTGCACATAAGGTCTAACAGCCCGACCACAGGGCAGCGGCGCCCCTACAACATCTATGGTGTCTATAGGCCACGGTTGTCTCTTACCATCAGGAGACCCGTATAAAAAATGGGAGTACTCTTTATATTATGTTTAGTTTATTTTCTTTTTTATGGGTTAAGAAAGCGAACAAGCACACAGCTGCTCTCCTGATGGTAACTGATAAGAGACAACCGTGGCCTATAGACACAGTAAATGTTGTAGGTGCGTCGCTGTCCTGTAGCCAGTGTGTTACACCTGATTTTGCAAGTCTACCGGCTACCCTGTCCTCTGGACCGGAACCTCATTACGGCCGACGGCGGCAGGAAAAACTTAGGCGGTGGATCTAGTGATAGTGACCCAATTAACCTATGCTGCCTGGTAGGGAGGCAGATGGGCTATTCTACACAGGGGACCTGAACTATCACGATTCACGCGTAAATGTTTCATAAAATTAATAGACAAAGAAAGTCTAGAATTAGGTAGGTATACATTAGTTTTTAAAAAGACGCCAATAGGTACATACCTATATTGGCCGACCGGTTAACGGACCGTCGTCATAAACCATCGGATTTGATCTCGATGGGGACAGGCATTTGAATGATGAACAAAGATGACTGTATTTCCGGGTGTTGTGTTCATTAAATTTATTCTGGTATTCTGTACCTATATTTCTATGTATTCGTTTCGTTGACTAACACCCGAAACACAATATAATTTGCTTCCTTTGAGGTTAGATCAATCTGTGTAATTTGTCCAGGAATATTTTTTTTATTAATTTGCGCCAGAATAGACTTTAATTTTCTATCACTCGCAATACTATAAACAAGTACAAAAAATTAGTCCAAACCGAAAGACGTGTGAGAAATGACCATTGTTCTTTGTTACGTATAACAAAGTTCTTCCTGTACTTCAACTCCAATTTTTTTGTTTGTGGGATCCTTTGTCTTTGTGTGAAAAATTGTCTACGATTTTCATTATATTTAAATTTTGACCTCCTACAAAGTATATATTTCGATAGGTAAGGAACTATGATAGGTAAGTAGTAAGTAATTAAATGTTAATAATCACAATTACTTTTGTGTCAAAAACTACACAGATGTTGAGAAACACCTTTCAATATTATTATTCCATATCTACTACACAAGAATTCAAGTATTAGATAAGGTATTATATCGTCGGCATTCGACATTGCTAGACTGTATTTCGACAATAACGTGCCCGTAGTATACAATACGGCCACAGTCGTCATTACCTGACCGCATAACTGTTTTCCCTGATCCTACGCATACAAAAAGCGATGAGCTTTTATTATTATTAAAACACAACATAAATGAGCGGGGCAACAAGGCTGCAATTGCGACGTTGCCGCTCCGCTTACTCGGCTGACTCGTCAAGTGACGTCACGTCTCAAGATGGCCGCCATACCGGTTGCGTTCCCCCGCTCCTGTCTTCCAGCCGGATCCATTGGTGCTGCTCAATAATAATAATTTTAAACGCAGCCGTTTTGAAAGGAAACCGAATCAGAATAGATTGAAATTTAATGCAACGCGCATGTTGGATATGTATACGCGTTAGAGCTAATTATTATTCTACAACAGCAGCTGTTTACTTTCCTTGAATAATTTCAACGTTCATAGCGGAATCTATTCTTCGATAGATTGTTATTATTGACGAATTAGTGAATGATTTCACTATGTGAGTCGATCACCAAATACTTTATTATTATCAGTTATCACTTATCACACATAAACGTTGTTTAACAGTGACAATAATTTTAAGTTTCTGTTGTAAAATGGGTCATCATAAAACAAAAAAAAAACTTTGTGTTATGAGTTTATGACAGGTATGATTAGGTACGTGCTAATCTTAGTGTCAAGTAATAACCAAGAGTATATTATGTACTCCTAACTTTGAATGAAGGTGTTACTACGATATGATTCTTTATTAAAATATGTTAAGACGGTACCGTTAAGACGATGTTTTGAAGTCGAAGGGATGATTTTAATAGAGCGCGAAAAGGCAAAGAAAGAGCTAATAGGTAGGTATTAATATTTTATCCAATCAAAATAAAAGATTGCTTGTTTTAAACCATTGTCCTATAATTTAGCGATTATCTGTAAAATATATACCTACAAGAAATTGTAAGCAATATTCCATTTTATTACACCCATCTGAATCGATTTTATTCAGAGGCTAATCCACCGAAAATGCAATCAGTAAGTCACAAAATGTCACGATTGGTACATTAACGATTTTTTGCCGCATCTGGTTAACTGACAGCTTGAAATGTTATGGTCGTAGTTGTGTACATGTATGATGTATCGGTTTCGTTATCGCGTGATAACCGCGGGTGTCAGGGTGGCGGGGCGCATCCGCGTCGGGCTAACGGCTCGTCCTCGGCGCGTCGCGGTGCGCGCGCTGACGTCACCGCTCGATAATGGCCGCCGCCCACCCCCCGCGACCGCACGCCCGCCGCCACTCGCCTCAGTCTATCCTCGACCCGCTACCTGAGCGAGTGTCTCGATTGAACGTTCACGGCCCCCCGCGCTACATGTGATACTAGTGTACCGTGTACAATGGTGATAGTGTCTCTTCTAAACAGTATAATAAATCAGTGACGATTTACAAAAAATTCGAAGAAATCCGATCTCTCGTGCACCGAAATTTCAACGGCGCCGAGATGTCGGTGATGCAAAAGCGACAACATTGCTACTTGTGCGACTTGCCCCGCATGCCATGGGCGATGTTGCATGAATTTTCTGAGGCTGTTTGCCGTGGTTGTGTCAATTACGAAGGCGCCGATAGGATAGAAGTCGTCTTGGAGACGGCCCGCCAACTAAAACGAGCGCACGGTTTTCAAGAAGGACGCGGACAAACGCACGCGAAAGGAACTCACAGGACACCTTTAGAAGCGCATCAAAATGGTGCGGAAACAACGCCTAGAGGACAACCAGCTCCGCCGACACATCCACATGCCCCTGGAACTTTTAACTTGCATCACTCTAGACCTGCAACAAACCCCGGACTTTTAACTGAATATGGCGGACGCAGGGAAGAACATGAAAGTAGAAGGTTAACACATTTGCCTTTGGCTCATCTTCCGACTCACGGTGCAGCTCGCTTAGCCCCAGGTTTAACGTTGAAAAGGCCTCTTGACGAGGACGATCATCAGTCGCATCACGAGCCTGCAAAAAGACTTTTAGAGGAACATTCTCGTCCACCACTAACTCGTGGTGAATCTTTACCAGCTGTATCATTAGCAGCTGCTACTTTTGCTCCCGAACGTGTTTTCAAACAAGAAAAACATCCTCTCAGAACACCCTCTTTTGATGCTTCGTCGTTTAAAACAAATGGTGAGTTGAGAAATTATTTTTATTCTATTCCATTTAAACGTATTTTAAAAATAGGAAAAATTATTATTTGAAAGATTTATACATCACAATTCTCAAGGAAATAATGTTCTTAAGTGTACTATTTTCTTTAATGAAATATTTGTATTTGACAAAACAAAGAAAAATGACAATTCTTTATCGCTTCAAATGAGTCTTTTAAAACAAAATCTTATTAAAGGATGTGAAACTTGTTAAAACAATTAATTTTAAACTTTGTACAAATGTTATCTAATTTGAAAACCAATTAATTATTTAAAAATTCAACTCATAACAGTTTATTTTTTGTTATTATTAATAGTTACGACGATAAATATACTCTTAATAATTATTTGGATAAATAAATCTTTATCCAAATGTATTAAAAGACTTTTAAAAATGTTTGTATCTACAATATTTTCATATCTACATTTACATTCCCCTTCAAGAAGAGAAAATGTATTTTCTAATGATTTCCACAAATATTAAAATTTCATAGAATGTGTTTTCTAATGACTTGCACGAATATTAAAATTGGACTAAATGTGTTATCTAATTATTTTCACAAATATGAAAATTAAAACCCGGATTACTTTTATTGTAAATTAAATATAATACCCAGTTTGTTTTTTCTTAATTAATTATTTTTTCTGGATGTAAATTACGAACAACAATATAAATCGTTGTTCATTTTAAATCGGTTATGGAATAATTTTCTATTGTAATTATATTTAAAAAAAATGTTTTCGTAATTATTTAAATTCGTTAATTGATATTTCGTTGATAGATACATCATTTCATCATATTATAAAACAAAATCACTTTTTTGTCTGTCCCTGTGTGTACTAAAATCTTTGAAACTAAGCAACGGATTTTGATGCGGTTTTTTTAATAGATAGAGTGATTCACGAGAAAGGTTTTATGTATATAACATGTATAGTATACCCGTGCGAAGCCGGGGCGGGTCGCTAGTATAACATAATATCTTTACTTATTATCTATAAAATAAAACATCCTTATAATAATTACTTCAGGGTAAAATATCTTCAGATCAAGTTTTATATATACGTAAATTATACATAGGTACTAATAATTTGACCCTGAGAAGAAATTTAATGAACCTACGTAAAATACTAGTTTGTTTTTAATCAAATACTTGTTGGTGTTTTGCGCAAACGTTGAGACTAGGGATTCGTATCTAGGTAGGTGCATTAATACAATCCATAAATACAAAACCGGTTCAACTGGTTGAGCGTTCTCGAAAGCGAGCACTTGCGGCCTCTCACACACAAACGCAGCCAACACGTACAAACACCCACGTAAAGTAAACGCGCCGTAAATGCACGCACGACAATCGGTGCGGCAACGTCGCGTGACGACATTTTCGCTCGCGTACGTATGTAGGTAGGCCGTCGAGCGAAAAAATATATAGCGCCTACGCTTGGCAGTCGCTCGACCACATTCCGTTGGCGTGTGAGTAGGGAGCTCGGCGCGCCACGAACCGACAGCCAAAAAGGTCACCGTGCGTGACGTCACCATCGCCATATGGGCCGCGCCCGACCATCACTCACGCCCTTTGCACGTTACTCTAATAAATAATCTGTTTACGTTCTATTTCATCGTGACATTTGATGCGCAACATTTAATTGTCATTATCTTCGAACAATGAAAACGAAAACATCTAGTTTCGATTACAATGCCAGACATATAAATATAGTTTATGTATACGCATAAAGGATCTCACTATTAGTTATGACTTTAGTTAAGAATCATTACGTTACGAAAACTTTTTGCTTACAAACGGGTACAACTGCGCGTGTAATTCTCCATTTGAAGTCAGAAGTTTGGCAACGCCGCAAATTTAACTTATGCATCGAGTTTCGAGTGTGCCTAAGTGTGCTTCACATACTTACCTACCCGTCTACAGGTCGAGTTGGCCCAAAAGAACTAACGCCACGTTGCGATCAAGCAATGACACATCGGCTCGCTACGTAAGCGTTTAACATACAATGCTATTTATACGATATAATATGCGTGTGCGAACGTGTTTACTATTCGCCGGTCCACCACAAGCGATGTGTCATCCAATATTGAATGTAAGGTTATTCGGACAAATTGAAAAGATGTCACCGAGAGTAACCGCAGCGTAAGCTGAAAACAATTCTCGATTCTGAAAATATGCAACCAATCCTGCCACTATAAAAAATAAATGAGATTATTTAAAATTAAATTATTATGTTTCGATATCAAAATTTTACGTAAACATGATGGCAAATTTTTCGGACGGAGAGGACGACAATTTATAAGCATTAAAAATGCTATTCAATTTATAATTCAATATGGAGTTTCGGTTGCTATTGTAAACAACATCAAAATATCTGAATTCAATAATCACGACCCACTAAGAACATTATTTGTTTGAATACATCAAAATATTGTACACCTACAAAAACTTTATTATGATGCAAGTAGGTTATGTGTTCTGCAAATAATTTAATTTAACTAGTAATATAAACATAACATGTTTTTATTAACTCTTGTTAATGGAGCTTGTTTTTTAATTAAATCCCTGTAAGAAATAAACAATTTCAAATAATATAGTATCTTGTGAACAATTTTTTTTATTCAGAAGTTTTTTATTTTATTGATAAAGTTTTTTCGACCATCTTTATATTTAGACCACGAAACTTATTATTTAACATATTCTTCAGGATATGGTACCAGCGCTCAACTGACAAATGGATCAGCTGGGTCTCCATTAGGACGGGCGGCTGGCTCGCCACCAGTGACGGGAGCGGGAGCTGGTCCATCACCAATGGCCGCTCTCATGTCAGTGACTGACACGCTCCCGCCTGGATCACCGCGCTCTGCAGGAGGTTCACCTCCACAACCACCACCACAAAGATCAGCTAGCCGTTCTAGCCAACATTCTCCCAATTCATCAGGTAAACATAGCAATAAAATATGCAGAAACTATTAAAATCCTATGTAAAAACTAGGTTTGATGGCTATTTTAAATATTTATTGAATTAAATTTGCGTATGGTCAGGACTAAACGGATTTTACTTTAAGTTTACGAAACAAGATCTTTCATGATATCTATTTTGTGAAATATTTATGTAATTTACAAGTTTTTGTTGTAATAAATGTCTTACGTAAACCATGGGTCGGACTCGGGCGGGCGTCCGATCGCCGCGTCGACATTTTCGGCGTGGCGCCCGACGACCGCTTGCGTCCTTTGTCCGGCTACAGTCTGCTGACCTTACTTTCGTGTTTTTACAAATTAGTTAACAAATAAATTAGCAGACAGTAGTTAAAAATTATCCTCCGTGTCGGCAGGATCAAACGGCGGAAGGCGGTCGTCGGGTTCGCGTCACGTATCATCAACGACGTCTGTGTCATCCACGGAGGCGAATGATGCGACCGAAGCTTCTGCACCCACACCTGCACCACTGTTGAAATGTACTCTCTGCCAGGAAAGGCTTGAAGATACGCACTTTGTGCAATGTCCCAGCCAACAACATCATAAATTCTGCTTCCCCTGCTCGCGAGACTCCATCAAGCGACAGCAAGGATCCGAGGTTGGTTTTCTACACTTAAATATATATGTTCTGTAAAGTGATTTTTAATCAAAAATATTGTGTAAATAATTTGATAGACATTAATTCTCTTTGACAGTATATCTAAAAAAAATATTCTACTTGTTACAGGTTTACTGTCCGAGCGGAGAAAAGTGCCCATTGGCAAATTCAACTGTCCCATGGGCTTTCATGCAGGGTGAAATAGCAACTATCCTTGGAGAGGAGTTTAAACCGAAGAAGGAAAGGGAAACCTAGGGCAGCGTGCGGCCGCCACGACTTTACCTGTTGTCCCTCTCGCTGTAAGTCGCGCGGATGAAGCGACTCGGCGTTGAGAGGTCCGGCCCCGTGAGCGCTCGGCGCGGGCGGCCTGCGGGACATGCCGGGCCGCGACTACCGATCTTCTCTTGTACATTGCTTGTAAATATTACAGTTCGTTCGCTCGCCAGAGTAGACCATTTAGGACGGGCTTTTTGCGCCCGAGGATAGGGACCGTATTCAGCATAATGGATTCGTTAATCACAAAGGAAGTACGACGTAATCGGTAGCGTTTTAATATTTTTGATCCGACGTGAGCTATTCAATATTCTGAATATAGTACATATCGTTTTGGAGAAATTTTACGGTGAAAAGTCGTTTTATAAGAGCGATTTTTTTTTGTTCTGAAGATGTAAAGAACGCCGTGGATTTTAACGATTGTGGTAATGCGTTATTGGAGATGATTTCTTCGGATGCCATTTTCTTAGTTACCTTAGGTCCGAAACATAGTTAACTTGGCATTTATTTATATTGTGATTCTATACACTATACGAGTATTATGCGATATATGAACATGACATATTTTAAGTAGTCCAATACTGACAGTTTAATAGTAGTTTTGGATATTGAGCGCAATGCGCTTGTACAGATTAGATCAGTGTATATTTGTATTTATTGCATACAGCGCATGAGATATATTATTTTATACTGCGAAGCGATTTATTCCGAGTGGCTCGAGTTCCGTTACTGTATTTCATTCGACGAAAAGATTCGGCCTGGTATTGACTCTTGATTTTTGTTCTTCATATCGAAGTTGTTTTAATTGGAAATTCTACAAAATTGGAGTTGTATATGTTAGGCTCCTTGGGAGTGATTATTTTTAATGGGATAAGTTGAAACGTTGGGATAGTGGTGAGAGGCAGGCGCTGCAGTTTGAGCGGGGTCGCTTGTCATGCGTTAGGAGCGTACCTAGTCATTTCGAGAGATGTCAAATTGTCAGATCCGCGAGTACGCGGCCGTTATAGGAACTCTTAAAACTCGCTGCTATATTTGTATAAAGTGAAGTAATTATCATTATATTATTATCATAAATGTCATAAAGTTATACAGTTCGTAGTGTGTGTCAATTTCGAAGCCTATCAGACGGCCGAGAATTTTTAGCGGACGATAAACCAAATGTTTTTGTACGGCTTTTATGTATTAAACACAAATTTATAATGTGATTTTGTTGGGTTTTAGCTTGTTTTTAATGTTTTAATTTTTGTAACGAGTTACGAAAACTGCTTCTTAAATTTTGTCTTTATTTGATGAGATAATAGTAGGGAATATATTTTGAGGACTTTCAAAAATAATATGTCCATTATTTATTTTAGGAATTGTACATAAATGTATTTTGTATATAATTTAATGTAAATACTCTAGATTATTTGGTGTAGCCATCGTAGCTATCCAGTCAGTATTATTAAGTACTGTGGACACTATTTATACAAATACCATTTTAATTCTTTAAATATGCTTTGTTAGAGTTATTTTATCATCACAAATATTTGATTTCCGTCATATATGCATTCATATCGTATGCATTTTCGGGTGCTTCATGGGACCCTTTTTTAACAATATTACAAATATATTTTTCTTTTAACAATTCACAATTTGCTATGTATTTTACTTATAAATTTATTTATTTTGCCAAGTGTTTAAATGTTTTTCTCAGAGGATAACTACCTGATAGATTTCGAAATTGATTATTAGAATTATTATTGGTATCTACCCGAATCTCGGGTTTGTCAACTGTCTTTCGCCTTTTAAGGGCATTTGAAAAATGTAAGCACAAAGTGTGCATTATGATTTATTGGGTTAAGATATTAAATGTATAGTGATTTTCTTTTGGTAAGTCTTTTAAAGGCTTTAGATCAAAATGAGAATTGGTGTACCTCAGGTACTTCTATTGGGCCCTATGTTAATGTATACCTATGGTTTTCATTGATATGATTATGCACTAATACATTTAATATCTTAGCGTATTTAGTCCGCCTGTACTCATAGGCTTGTTTGTAGACGTCGAAGTTGGATTGACGCGGAAATAATAAAGAGACTTGTATCTTTCTTACAGTAAGCAACCAGTGAAATGCTTCGATTTAAGATGTTAATGTAAATGTTGGTGAAATACAATTGATGTGATTTTGTAATGCCTAACTTTTATTTCCTTACCATCAAAACAAACAAACAGGAGAACAAACAATTTTTATAGTCTCTAAGCTAATTTTGTGTCCTACTTTGACGCATGAGATCCTGAATTCAATTCCAGAGTTTTTGCTGATAAACATAAAATTGTATGAAATTGAATTTGTGCCCGACATGGCAACGAACTCCTGCTTGTCGCGGCATGGGTGTATGTGACCACTGCCTACCATTTCCAGGATATGGGAGTGACGGTATTTTCTATTGTGACAGGTTAAAACCTGTGTATGTATACATATAAATTGAACTTAAACAACGGTACACGTTTTAAATTGGCAAACCCCTATTTGGACCGTTTTTTTTGAAGACAACCCCTTATCAACGTTTTTTTCAAAATAAAACTGCACTTATATTGTTTTTTTCCGGTTATATGTATACAATCTAGTGAGAAAACCTGCAAATAACATAATAATTTAAACATGACTGTTTATATTATATTATGGCAACCCCAGTAATTCGTCTAGGTAAAAAAAAAATCTAACATTGCACACACTTTCTAATAGCCCGACCACTGACAGTGACGCTCCATTCACTCACTGACATCGTCTGGCTACACTACCCTTCGGACCGCAACATGATAATGTCATTATAGTGGTAGGAACAGGCAAGGCGGGGGATGACCCGGGGGAGGCACAGCACTCTACCACTACCACCAGTGATCATATTGGTAGTGACCCAATTAACTTATGGTCGCCTTTCACGAGCTACCTGGTGGGAATAGAATAGAAAATATTTTATTTCTATAGACCTTACAAGGTGTACCACCGGATCGGAACGCGACCACTCACTGAGAAGATCCAGCGAAATAAACTGCAGTCTTGTCTTTTTTCTTATTTTCTTAATAAATAAATTTTACAACAATAAAAGAGATTGAAAGAGAAGTTATCAAACAATTATATTGTGCTATTATATTACCTTTTTGGTTTCCGTACCCAAGGGGTAATCGCGATAGCTTGACTTGAAATTTTTACAGGTGGAGTATTTATATAACGACATAATAAAATGTAGGTACATATAAAGGGTGATACAACCCACGTGTTTTTTTTGCCGTTTTTTATACAATGGTGTATTTTTCGTGTGTGAATCCGACCTGCACTTCACAGATTTTTTATATAATTTAGATTATATACATTTTATATTTACTTATTTCTTTGTGGAAGTAGTGGGGCAAACTTCGTTTTTTTTTGGTTTATCTGAAAAAAAGGAACAGATTTGAATTTTGCCAGATATAGCGATGGACTGCATACACCACATCATGGGACCTAATATAGTCGGCTAATCTTGGGTGCATAAGTTTGTACTTCTGCCTACTCTATGCCGGATATAGGCGTGACGATGTTTTTCGTATCAAATCTATACAAATAAATACATATAATTGGAATGTCTGTATGTAATATTAATATAACAGTTTTTTACTAAGTGCATATGTATATTTACAAGATACATATACCAAAACAACGTTATTTAGAATTGTATGTCTGGTCTGTTTGTATCTGCTAATCTCTAAAAGGGCTAGACCGATTTTGACGGGACTTTCACTGGCAGACAGATGATGTAATTCAAACGCGGACGAAGTAGCGTGTACAAGTAGTTTTAAATAATTAATAAAACAAACAGACAGTCAGACAAACATTCTAAAAATTGTTGTTTTGGTATATTTAACTTGTAAACATACTTACATGTGCATTTAGTAAAAAGCGGTTATTTTAAAACACTCCAATTTTATTTATTGTATTAATATTTTTATCAGCGTCTCCCAGCCTTTTTAAGTCCCACGGACCCTTAGGAAATCAAGCAGTTTTCACGGACCCCCTTAATAAAATAAACAGCAAAAAAAAACGGGTTAGGTATTTATTTTAGTTTTTTACAAATACAGAATGTAATTAACATACTTTATTCTTGTAATGACAATTTTTCTAATTACCTCACAATCGAGATGTAAAGCAGAGTAGTTAGCTCGGGTGTAAGCATCAATTGCACGCTCTAACTATAGGCGTACGAGCTGAGCATCTCGGGCTGCAATTGATACGTTACAGCCCTTGGCTACTAATCTACTATTATTTCACATAGACCTTACAAGCGGTTCTTGTGACACATCTATATACTTCTAAAATTTACCACCCGATCAG
>DVZL01003148.1:0-14349 GCA_018236625.1 Lasaia peninsularis
GTCGGATCTGAACGGAGGTTCCGTCGTGACGCTACCACGGGACCCGAATATGGAGTACGCTAAATCTTTCTAAACCAGACAACTTCAAAATAAACCGGCTTTAAAAGAGTGAGATAGCCGACCCTATGAGATGTTTAATATTGCGGACAGATCGTTGTTATGAGTTTATAGTGAATTCTGTACATGAAAGATATTAAAAAAAAGCCTAGTCGAATAAAAACGAGCTGCAGAACACATTTTGAACATTTTTGTCCATTTCATGATTTATACTGGAAAAAATGAGAAAGTTATGCTACTTTTTATAGGTAACCCATTTAGCATTACTACCATGGGAATGATAAATTCAAAATGTAAAGCTGCTATATTTTAGTAAAGCACAGTCTGCTTTCATTTATTATATTTTTGGTCGATAGGACACACTTTACATGTTGTCAGAAATCACTGAGAATAACATGTACTGGAAAGTGCCAACATTGTTTAGCACAAGTAAAGAGAATGTAATATTATCCGCCACAAGGACAGAAAAATCGTAAAATACCTTCGTTAAAATTGCGAAAAGTTATGGCAATAGCTAATATTCAACAAGTCCATTAAAGCATATGCTGCACTGTGTGTTGGGAACTACACAAGTTAGACCGATTTCATTACCATTTTTTTTTAAATCAATATGTATTAAATGCAAATTATTAACAGTCATTGTTCTGTTTGCATTTCATAACCCAGCCTACATGCCTATTAGATTCTGTCCTCGTTGCAAGCTATGAAGTCTGTCACTAATCACAGTTGAGAAGCAAACAAACACTTTTCTAAGGGAGGAGGGTGTGTAACTGCTCCTTCCCGCCCATAACTTACTATGCTTTTGGTTCTGTATGATCAATTTCAAGGTGTTAATTTACAAATACATTGCTCGTTTAAAGGTATTAGATGTAGATTAACTACCCTCTTGTTCTAGTTCTACCCACATACATTTACAGTGGCAAATACTTTTTAAACATATTGCAAGAAATTAAAACCAGAATTGATTTGAAGATTATTTTATTCAAAAAATACGAACAAAGCCACCCTCACCAAATATATTCAAAAAATAGAACTATAACAATATAAACTCTATCCCATGGTGTAGAAAATTTGAAACACAAATAGTCCCATGTCTAAGTATCGGCTGCTGTTGTTTCACTTTATAAGAGTAGGTACTACTGTTTATTTTAATTTTATGCAAGATATTAACATAGTCAATACCAGTTTAACAATTTTAATTGAGAATATTTTTCAGTCTCTCAATTACATACATTTATTAATTAAAAGAGAAAACTTCAATAAGTAAGATTCTAAAAAAAACCCTATATAGTTTCCTTTTAATAACTAGTCACAAAACCTTCTTTTATAAATTTTCTGTTTATTACAAACAATTTTATAGTTTTGACAAAGTCAATTATAAGTAAAAAGTGTATACATTTTTAAGTACATTAAGCCAATAATATCAGATTTTTGTGAATACTTTTAGAAGTTACACTTAATACTAATACATTTACGTTAAGAACATATTATTTTCCTACATAAACTTGCCAAGTTAAAAAAAGTAAAACTCTTCAAGTGTTAGGTACATTTGTCAAAAATCTTAATGATTACAAAATAACTTTGAGGCTTATCTGAAAGCTTCATCCTATCAATATTAATGGATCTAATAATCTAATAGATGTACTGGCTAACAATAATATATTTATTGTTAGCCAGTACATCTATAAAATCTTTAATATCAACCATATTTATAAGCTATAATTACTAAGTTATACATGATTACTCTCTCTACTACATATATAACATTATCAAATTAGATTTGTGACATATGTACTTAAGTAACAAGTACTTAAACCTAAAACCTTTGTGCCCCAAAGAAATAAGATCATTAATACCAAGATTGGTAATTTATCAATTTTAAAAAGATCAATATTACATTTTAGATTGCTAATCCTCTCAAATAATCATAATGGCATCTTCTTTGATCTTGCATCTGTACAATTTTTGATGCCATGTCAGTTTCTCGGCACACACCACAAAAGTTACTTGTTATGACATGAAAAGGACTGCGGTAATATAAGTTAGGATCTTTGAGATTCTTATTTTTCTTATGACATCTAATGTGAAGAAATGTTTCAAGAAGCATAAGTATAACACAAATGAAACTAGAGAAAACCAAACAAGTAGTAATAATTAACAACATTCTAGGACTTGTGGTGTTAGATCCAGCCAATATATTTTCTTTCAACTGCTTAAACTTCTTCGTTTTACTTACATGTCCACCTGGAAATTTGTTCAATTTGTGTGCATTGGCTTCACGATCAATGCAGAAAATTTGAGGAACTTTATGTATAACAGAAGGTTCTCCTGTTTCATCATTAATACGATATGTGATTATTTCCCCGGTTTCATCATCACACGAAAATCTTTCAAATGCCATTTCAATCTACTTCAAGTTTAGGCTCGTGATTCTAAACTGGTGAGTCTGAAAATAAGCAAAATATTTTCGTTACGATAAAAACAGTTGCGGCACACAATCAAACTAAGCAACGTTGAAAACTTTACTTACAAATACCTGGCGTTTCTTTATTACGCAATTAAAAGCAGATCACGCAAACACTACCAAATATGTTACAAATCTTAAACTAAAAAACAGGAAAATCCATTGCAATGATGAATTATATTTTTTTTATTTTCCAAACTTGAAAGTATCTATCCATAAACTAGAAACAAAATCATTAGTCATAGATTAGTAGATAGTTAAATTATTAAACTTTTGAGAGCTCGTAGGCAGGGTACCAATTACCATAGAGAACAGACCGCTCGGATAGTCTTACATTTTTAAGCTGTGAGAGGAAAAATCCAACAACAACAACGGTAATGTCACGTTGGTTCAATGAAATAGTTAATTCCGTACATTTCATTGAATATAAGTAAATTTAGTTCGTCAATTAAACAATTTTAAGCCTAAAAGATTGTTAATTTATATTTAAATTCTACTTGTTAATTTAAATATTAAAAAAATATCCGTGTTGGTACTGTGTAAAGTTGAAACTGTGCAGCCCTTGTCAATAGTGGGTAAGATTGCCGTACATGCCTACAATTTTATAATTTTATATACTTTTTAAGATTTATATGTTTTCATCCATTCTTACTTGAAATTGGTATGTATAGGTATACTAATAACATTTTAATACGTACCTGTTTATACAAACTACTGAAAGCATACCTTTTTAGGCGTAAGTTTTATTTACACTACACAAATTAACATGATTATTGTATTCTCTTTATTACCGTCATTTTAACAGCTACGCGAATTGTAATAAACCTATTTCCATTAATGATAAAAATATTTAAATGGATTTCTGTTACTGTTGATTAATAAATTAATGTCTTGATACCTACCGCCATTTACTTCTCTAGCTCGAACCTCAGGATGTAAAGGACACATCACCATCTTAATATCCTTAAAGCCTTGGTTAACCAAAAAAAGATGTATTGCAATTAGATAATGACTATCCTACCATATTTTGCTCATCTTTATATCAACAGTCTCATTTATTTAAAAATATGTGGATTTAAAAGTTGTAAACTGTACATACAAATTATTATGAAAAAAGAGGGATTCTAATGTGTTTATAACTTATGTATTTCCAAACTTATATATTTAGCTATAAAATATATTTTAATGTTATGGTGCTGGTGTGACCTTTTAATTTGACACATACATACAATTTGATACAAGAATGGATTCATAAATGTATTATTTAGAATACACTGATATAATTGTTACACTTTATTGCACTTGCACTTTGTACTGAACTAGCTTACACTTGCCTAACACTTATAACAATAGAAATTCATATTGCTTGTTACATTTTACATTTAGATGACTTAAATAGATTTTTTTATTTTATTAATTAGGAATCATTAAATTGTGCCTGATTTGTCAATGGTATTGCCATTCTGGACCTCAATGTTGAATTTACAAAATTATGGATTTGTATGATTTTGAATTTGCAAAATGGTGTTTCTTAAAATGTTGAAGTCGTAAAAAGTTGAATTTACTGGAGCCACAATGTTGAATTCCTAAAATGTGGAGTTTGCCAAAAGTTGAACTTGCAATATGTTGGATCCTAAAAGGTTGAATGCAAAAAAATTGTATCCCAACAATCAGAACAACACACATTAATTATAATCTGTATTGATGCAAGATTGGATTGAAACATATTAAATTCTTGAATGGTTAGGAGCTAAGTGATTTCTTGTTCTAGAATAATATAGACTCGATTGATACTACAACCAACAAACTATATGTTGGCAAAACACTAAAATCAATAAAATATCTTTGTAAAAGAAATAAAACTGCCTTACAAAAATAATACAAAACCAAAATATAATAAATGATATACTCAATAGAAACTGAAGACGGTGCGAACTTAAATTCCTGTACTAACTGCATTACATGCGTTTCTGTTGAATTAAAGGATTCTGCTCAGATCAGTCCCTGCATAAGATAGTGTTGCACATGCCATTTGATTATTCCTTACTTTTTATTAGGGTTCCGTACCCAAAGGTTTAAAACGAGACCCTATTACTAAGACTTTGCTGTCCGTCTGTCTGGCTACCAGCGGGCTGTATCTCGTAAACTGTTAGATAGCTAGACAATTGAAATTCTTACATATGTATGTGATGATGTAATTCTGTTGCTACTATCTGTAGGAACAATACTAAAACCAGAAGAAAATACATATTTAAGTGGAATCCCATACAACAAACATGTATTTTGGCTCGATATTAAGAATGGCAACTGGTAGACACTTAAAATATTCTCAGAACATTTAATTATATATATTATTTTCACTTTTATTATGTGTCATAGATTGTACAGATTTTCTTTCATTTACCTTTCGGGGAGATTGCTAGAGGCTGTTATAGTGTTTTATTATTCTATCGTGTATATTTATTTCATTTAAATTTGTATTTTGGAAAAGTTTTACAACAGCATTTGCTTGCAATCAGGTAAAATAAGATATAAAATTCTAGTTTTAAGTTGCCAAGCGCTTATCATCTTTGTGCCTTTAGGAATTGTGTATTTCTTATTATAAGCAACAAAATCATCTCCTTTCGGTCTTTTAATTCTATACAACACATAATTTTTAAGGAGGTCGAAACTGGGTAAAAAAAAGGGTTGTGCTACATTTTCCATTCTTTAAGACCCGTATCATTCCTATTCAAGTTGATGAGAACTCATAAATTATATATGATTTCATATGTTTTCTTAATTATGCCGCCATAATGACATTGTCGTGTTCCGGTCCGGTGGTTAGGGTAGCCGGTAGACTTACGCTAAAGTCTAACACCACAAACACAGGGCAGCTGCATACCTAGAACATCTACCATAGATGACAAAACATAGATGTGCTACCATCAGGAGACCTTTGTACCTGTTCGCCATCTTATACCATAAAAAAGTCTTAAAAATTTGCAAATTTATTTTGTAATCTGTTTGCAGGTAAATAAACACACGTCGCAAATCTAAAATGGGAAAAGAGTAAGTAATATATTATTTTTGTTTTACACATTTTGATTCTACGTACATATATTCTCTCCAAGTCCCTTATGGATCAAATCGCCAATACGGGGTTATTCGCGATTTGATCGACGAATCTTGGTCTGCCCGGGTACTTACAACCATTACCAGTTTAAACATCAAAATAATTACCAATATCACAATAAAATATCTCTAAAATATTCACGTTACTTTAAAATCATGAAACTAGTACAGTTAATGGCAGCCCTTGACTTGTTTTATTAAGTCCATAGGGTCACACAAATCGCCGTCACCGGAGAACAAAATGATAACTGCAAAAACACGATTTTTCAATTGAAATTGTGCAATTGGATCACCAGCTTTTTGGCAGAGCGGAGCATCAAGGTCGTGGTCGACGATGCATGCTTTCTCCCACGTTGTTTCTTCTACATATCAATGACATGTTGCAAATTAGTAACACTCATTGCTATGCGGATCTATTGTGCTTAACACTGCAGAAATGTTGGAAATTGTTGATGGTATTTTTACCATATCGTTACTTAATTTTTTACTTACTTACTTATTTACTTAATTTTTCTATATAATCTGAGTTTTCTCCAATACTCGATGAACTCGTAATTCGCTGTAAATGTTGTAGTCTTTCCAGGCTGGGTGCATATTAAGATACTTCCGGTGAAAAATCTTATTTATTTAATTTTCGTTTTCCTCGCAGTAAGTTGTTTCTTTGATCTCTCGTAAAATATATTCATGAGTTTTTTTGTATTTTATTAGATTTTTTTCTGTTTGTCTTTATCCCGGTCGCGTTTCACGCTAAAACTACTAAACCGATCGTAACGAAATTTATTTAGACCGGACGATATTTGGCCAGCGGTAACCTATGTTCCAAGGCTATTTATGTTGGCTACTTTTCTCCCATTTACTGAAGAGGTTTCCGCAGAATGCGGAATAATTTTAAAATCTAAACTTGACCAAGACGTAGAACATAGCTTACCAACTGTTTTTAATTATTTTTTTGCTAAAGAAATTTTGCACGTGGTTTAATATGTGACAAGATATAGGTTATAACATGATAACTTCATTAATTCCCGCGCAGAAGGGGTCGCGGGCAACAGGTGCAGTGCTTTTTAAAATATTAATCTAAACAAAATGCTCCTCCGTCTATAGAAAACATCATAATGAATTTGAACTCAGTTTTAGTGTTTTTAAATTTGTTGTCAATAAGAGGTCGTATATAATAATTGTTTATGTTTGTACAATGTACTCTATCACATATGATTTGACATAGTAAAAATGACATGTAAACAGCAATGTATACATTAGTTCAAAAAGATTGCTACTTCTATTTCAATGATAATAAAACACTCTAAAAGCATTATCATGCATACCCATTTATCGGTAAATATTTGTATTCAATTTATAAACAGGCCGAAAATACAAAAACGGTAAGACACAAGCAGTTTTTTTAAAATGTAATCGTTGTGTGGTCTATAAAATATAAAGTATCCATTTTACAGAGTGGTACAATGTATCGATAACGGCAAGACAGACGAACAGGTCACAACAAATGTTGTAAGTATGTTTTCTTACTTTTTTCAGAACCAAATTAGACTTAGAAAAGTCCACAAATGGTGGAGGTCGTGACGATGAAAGTAAAAGAAAGAAAAAGAGTAAAAAACATAAAAAAAGAAAAAGGCTAATTGAAGAAGATGATGAGAAAGGATATAAGAAAAGGAAGAAATCGAAGAAAGAAAAACAAAGAAGTCCTAAAAATGAAAGCGAAACGTCTCTGTCGGATATTGAGGAGTTATTAAAAAAATCGAGACATTGTAAAACTACTAAAAAAGATTCCTCAGTGGAATCTATTAATGTAGAATCCTCGAAATCAAAAAATATAAAGGCCAAGAATGGTTCTGCTTTAAACTCACGGAGTAGTAGTAGAAACAATGCCTCAGAAAAAGTTCAGGATTCTTTAGAAATTATCTCTTCTAATTCTGATACAGAAAACTATCAAGAAGACTGTGCTAGTCCTGAACTAACTATGATTGAAGAGGACTTAAATTTAGAAGAATTAATGAAACAGAAAGAATTACTACAAGCTCGCCTGGTAGCTTATTTTTCGGACAAAAGTGAAGACGAAGAAAGCGTTGGCAAAGATAATTCTGCAAATGATGTAATATGCATTAACGATAATGAAGTAAAGAGAAGTAGTCGAAAAAAAAGCCACAGTAATCGCGAGTCGAAACATAAGAGAAGCAAACATGAGTCCAGTAAGGACAGATCTTCTGACAAACACAAACCTAGACGTTATGAGGAAGATCTAAGGGAGATAATAAATAGAGAAAATAAAAAGGAAATGGAAAAAAGATTAGAAGAAAGGGAGTACCGTGAACGTAAAGAAAGAGAACGTCGCAGAATAGAGGCTGAAAAAGAACGTGAAAGAGAACGTGAACGGGAAAAAGAGAGAGAGCGTGAAAGGGAAAGAAGAAGAGAACGTGAAAAGCAAAGAGAACGTGAGCGAGAAAAAGTGCGCCGGTCTATGGAATTAAAGAGGCGTGAAAGTGATTCAATACGAAATCGTCGATCACGTGATAGGACTTCGGTGTCACGTCGTGATAGGAGGCATTCCGACCGCGAAAGACTGTCTCGTGAAAGAAGTAGGGATAGTTATAGGGGACGCTCACATGACAGGAGACACAAAACAGAACATAGAGACAGAAGGAGGGTAAGTTATTGAAACAAATAGGAATTTATGTCTATTCTACCATATGTTACTTCTACAATTCAGTCTAGCATTAATACTAAGTTAGTATTCATATTACTAATTATCAAAACTCGAATAGAATAAATGTTTAAATAACATAGGCCAGGAAACAATAAGATGTAGATTGATGATAATGCAGGGTTCTAGTATGTGGTAAGCAGTATGATACGACTATGTAGTCGAGTGGATTTGGTGTCTGACTATGACGCACGGGGTTCCGAGTGTGGTTCCCTCGTAGGGCAACATATTTTATAAGTTCTTTTCAGTTTACCTGAAAACTACACGATAGCCGATATTAGATTTGTGCTGTCGCTGTGAGTGTGTTATGGAGACGGCATCTTTTACATCATGAGACCTAATATCTTCAGCTAATCAGGGAGATTATAGTGTTATTCTTTCGGGGATATGAGCGTGGCGATAGGAATCAATAATTGTTTTTATATAAGAAAAAAAATAATGTCAAATTCTACATTATTCTAAAATGGAACCCAGAACATCCGTAATTAGAATTGTTGAAATTAATAAGTGGCTTTCCGGATTTCGTAGACTGTTGTGTAATAAATATATTCCACTAGAATCAATATCAATCCGCACTATAAATCAGTAAGTAATGTGTCTTTATAATTGTCAAAACATTCACCAGTACATTTTTTGCAGAGTTCCCCTAATGAAGTTGCTCAAATTGTGCCAAGTTCCAGTGACGAAGAACTAGATATATCTATAAACACTGATGAAGAAGAAGAAACCGAAGAACAGATCATTGAAAAGAGGAGGAAGCAACGAGAACAACTTTTAAAGGTATAGTGTAGACCAGATGTGGCCAACTGGTCTATTGCGACTTGTAGTCCGCAAAAAATATAAATACGTAGGACATGTAATTGGCGAATATGTATATTAAGTATGTAATTGCACTGGGTGTTGTCACCAAAAAGTCGATCTTGGGTATAAACAAGTTGGCCAACCCTTATGTAGACTGTTAGTGTCCCAGAATTAGTCAGTGTACTTATTAAAGTGCCCGTCATGAGAAGCTATAATTTTTATAAACAAACTTCTTTTACCAAGTAAATATTTTTACTGCTAGACAATAATGAACTGACCATATTCAATCGAAATAAAAATATAGGACGGGTTATATGAAATTAATAACCTATTTAATTTAGTCGGATCATATTTAACGACTATAGTTTATGTTTCTTGGTATGCCCGAGTATGTTTTTTTGTTTTATTAAAACCGTGTATTTGGTTATTATTGTTAATTTTATTATTTTTCCGTTATCACTTTATTATCGTTGTTAGTTTTGTTAATTGTTGCATTAATTTTATCATTTTTATTATTTGTTATTGAGTATTTATGTATAATGGACCCAGTAGAAGACAAATAATAATATCATTATTATTTATACTTCTATTCGTCTTCGGATGCTTGTAGCTATTCCTTTGCTAATAAGTTTATTATTTATTGGTAATATTTAGTAAAATATTTAAAAAAGTAATTACTTTTTTCCTTTGAACCAAATGTTGTCAACCCCTGAATGTTTGTTTACATAATTTATTTTCTCATGACGGGCTATAGTTTTATTTCATCAAAATCTCACACAAATCTAAACGCATAACAAAATGTTATCACAAATATATATTACTTTTCATAAATATATAGCTGTTGTGAAAATAAAGATAAGTAAAAGGTTTATTCAGCACTGATTATAATTACCAGGTTAACATTTATTTATTGCAGAGACTAGGGTGCAGTGATACTAAAACTAGCCAAAACTCTGAACAAAATCAAACTAATACAACTGCATCTAAACCTGATGTACTTAGTAAACCTGCGAGCATCACAACCGATGTAAAGCTATCCAAAGAATCAACAACATTACCTTGTAAAGTAGAGAAGAATGAGACAAATTCATCGAAGGCTGATTTGAAAGAAGGTGACTCAAAATCTGCTGGCAGGAATAAGGAAAATGATTCCAAGTCTAATGTTAAGTTGGACAAATCTCTCAGGGGACGAGAATGGGATATGTTTGCCGATCAAGACAGTTACAGCGTGGACGTGAGTGTTTGTATTCCTATTTTTTATACTATTCTCGTAACCGATAGCTTCGTATCTTCAATTCATCTGATGGAAAGTGAGGAAGTGGTTGAAGGTGAAAGCGTGCTAAACTAAAATATGCTTGTTCATTTGTTAAAACAGTTACAATTTAAGTTTAACATTAATATATATAGGTAATGCGCTTAAGCAACTCTGTTTCTGTTATGTTTACTTATGTTGGTTCGGGTTACTTTTGCAGAATAGACAATGCCTTAATGACATTGACGTGTTCCTGCTTGGAGGGTAGAGTAGCCGGTAGACAAGCATCCAAGATGTGGCCACAAGACTGCGACGCACCTACATCATTAATGGCGTCTACAGGCTTTCATTATTTCTTACCATCAGAAGAATGATGTGCTTTGTTTCTATCTTATCTCTATGCTACTTTATCTTCCAAAAACTATTATTTGAAATTTAGATTTAATGTTTCAACAATTTCTTTAAATTCCAGACACCCACTGCTGGAAAACCGCGTAGTAAAAATGCATTAGAAAATCCATCACTCACTGACAATTGGGATGATGCTGAGGGATACTATAGGTTTGTATGAAATATATTTAAAAGTTATTTATACACATTGTTAACGACATAGACCACTTACTCCAATAGACTTGCAATCCTTACGAATTTCTTAGCAATCGTTTCTGCAAAAGTGACGGGTTTTAAGTTAAAGGGATGTACGCGTATCGATAAATAAGATACAGTGGTTCCGCTTGGGCAGGGGGGACTAAATAAATACAATAAAATAAAACAAAACGCATTACACTAAAACCATTATTTATTATTTTAATATGTTTAATTATTATTTATTTATTAACTAGACAGAGTCCAAGAAGTCTAAAATCTAAGATTAAAATTTAAAGAAAACCTAAAAATAGTAACTATTATAGCGTTTTCGAATCCTTATTAAGCGAGTAAGTTTTTAAGATAATAAACACACCCAGCGTAGTATATTTTTTTTCACCAGGGCGAGTCTAAAAGTGGAATAAAGAATAATTTTGAATGAAAAATAACCTTTTAGAATTATTTTTTAATGTTTTAAAATCTAAAACTGTTTTTTTTATTTTGTCGGAAGTCGAATGCTTGAAGTTGTATTGAAATTTTATTTTAAAACTGACTGAAGGTAAAGGTTTTCTAAGGTAAACGATTTCGAGGCCATGTCACTTTTACTAAGGTCATATTTTTTGTATTGGTAGACCACAATGTCACACACCCATAGGTGGAAGGTATTGGGTTTAGATAATTATAAACGGATATACTTAAATTAAAAGTAAGAATTCTGATAATTGAAAAAGCACGTTTATTACTCAAATCGTGAAAAGTGAAAGGAACCACAGACAACGTAATTGACAACACATCAAAGATGCAGAACACAGATAATGATATCCAATATAAGCGCCTCTAGCGGCAACTAACAGAAAACTTAATAGAATTTATAATTTAACACAAACACACCCACACAAATCTGTCTTGTGTGTGAATACACATACAAACTTAGACGACACACATATTCACACACATACACAGGTGCACACACATGCACACAGACATACAAGGTGAGTGTTGGTAACAGAGTAAATGGAACGCTGAGTAAGCTATTTCAAAGCGAAGTTTGAGTTCCTTACTTCCTTAGGTACTTATTTCAACGTTACTTTATGGCAATGAAGTTGGGTATGTTAGAAACAGCATCGAAGTCTCAAAATTCGTTGTGCTTATATGAAAAGAGTGACAAATGTGGAGGCGGCTAGGCAAGTAAGTGGGCACTCGATACTGTCTGCTTACACCACAAGGGACCTGACTCGAAGACATGTACTACAACTTTTTTTCAAAGTGGTAAAGACATCATAATTGATTAAGTGAGGTTGTCCAGCTTTGAGGAAATAACTGCCTTCTAATCACCTGTCAACTCTGTAAGTTTCCGTCCGAACCTTAGGTCTGATGGTACATAATATGTACTTGAATTATCATGTCATGGGTGGGGGTGTTACAGATCTAGGACCTTCAGAACGTAAGCTGATTAGTTTGTATGTTCACCCAAACGAGGGTTATTTCCGTACCGTCCTTCCTTTTTATAAATACCTAGCCCGGCCTGGCTTCGCACTGTTCGTTCGTAGTTGACATAGTGACCACAGCGTCCCCTACAGGCTTTGACTTGTATATTTAAATCGTATTGGAAACCATCGAAATATTCATATAAAAATTCAACCCAATCGGTTTAGCCATGTAGAAGTTATGTGAAATAGATACGTACGGAAAGATAATTCTTACTACCCGTTCTCCCATTACCCGTTTTCCCGTAGGTATGAAGTAGAGTGTCCCCTCGGCAAAAAGTGGCCTATGTTCATCAGGGATAATGTCTACTTTTAATGGTAAAAGAATTATTCAAATCGGTCCAGTGGTTTCCAAGACTCTTCAATACAAACAAATAAACAATCAAATCTTTCCTCTTTATAATATTAGTACGATGTAAGTACACTTGGCCGTTTTTGGTACATATTATCTTCAATGTAATGTAATTTACTCTTCTACAGTTTTATTATAATACTAGCTGACCCGGCAAACTTCGTACCGCCTAACAGTTAATGTATGTTTTTATGTTTGTTTAATTTTAGCTAAACTAATTTAGGCTTTGATGAACGTACCTAATTCAATGATACAAAAAACAAAATTAAAATTATAAAAAAAACACGACGGCTAAAATTTCGTTGAAAAAACGCAACATACTTAATTAAAAAACCTCCGACTCACAAAAAACTTAAAAAATTTTTTTTTAAATTATTTTACTTTTTTTTTATCACATTTTAACCGACGTGGGTTTTTTCAACATTTTAATTTTGATTTTATGTTATACTTTTTATAGAACACAGCACATAAAATATACATTTATATAAAAAAATACGCATAATACTGCAGCACCTCCGGGCGATTAGCCACCGTAAAACCGTTTGAGAAATTTCACAAATAAATCACTGAATCGAACTTCATGTTACTACAACGCCAGCTAGTGAATCATTGTCACAACACTTATTTGGAAATCTTTACTAATTAACCACAAAACTATATGTAAGCGATTCAGTAGTTAAATTTGGGCTCAATTAAAATATATATTATTGATGAAAACTATATATAAAACGAATCAGTAGTTAAATGTTGGCTCAGTTAAATATTTAATGTAGCGCCCCCTGGTGAATTAGTATTATAACAGTTATCTAAGAACATTCACCAACCAAATCACAACTCACAACCAAAAACCGCATCCAAAAACGAATTAGTAATTTTAAAGTTGAACGGCGAAATTTGTTTTAAAAAAACATTACTGCAGCATCCATACAGTTATCACCGTTTCATCTATCTAAAAACATTCACCACTAAACTTCTAACCCATTATGTACTGAAAACCGGATAAAAGATTGAAGACATAGTTTTTAAGATTGGTGTCAACATTAGTTTCACAAAGAAACGTTTACTGCAGCACCCCTAGTGAGTTGTCATCGTAACACCCCTAAAAATATGCACCAGCTAAAAACAAAGCCATAATTAAAAACCTTGATTTGAAGTTTTGAAGATAAACGGCGTCATTGTTTTGTACAAAAAAACATTATTGCAGCGCCCCCTCGCGACTTGTCACCGTAACACCAACCTAAAAATCGATCTATTGGATGGATTAAACTGAAAACAGCGTCCAAATCGGATTCGAAGTTTTGAAGACAAAAAGCCACGTAGGTTTCACAAAAAAAAGTTATTGCAGCGCCCATGGGTGTGAGTTATTACTGTAAAACCTCGAGGGTTTTCACCGATTAATTCTAAACCCATCACTAACAACAGAATCAAATTTAGATTATTAGTTTTGGAGATAGGTCGCAACAACAACAAGAAACATTTACTGTAGCGCCCTCTACCTAAAACATATACCAACCAGAACCA
>DVZL01003149.1:0-14348 GCA_018236625.1 Lasaia peninsularis
TATAAGATCATCATGGTAAATTAATTTAATAAAAGTAAAAAATAAATTAATTTACCATGATGATCTTATAGAATAGAATATAAAATATTTAATTTCTCAAAGACTATACAAGCGTAGTGCGACGCGAATTGTAGAATGTATAGAAGAATATTCTTCAATTTACCATTGGGCCGGAACGCAGCCAACAAGATCCGGTGAAAGAAACTCATGAGGCTTGTCTTTTTCATTCTTTATTAGAATAATACTTAAAACTAAAATCTTATTTCACTTATTATATACTAGCTATGCCCGCGACTTCGTCCGCGTTTTTATTTAATTATTTTATTTTATACTCTTAATAAGTCTAATTTTCCTGATTACATCAGCTGTCAACCCGTGAAAGTCCCATCTAAATTGGTCTAGACATTTCAGAGATAAGCGGGTACACACAAACTTACAGACAGAAAAATGCTACTTTGTTATACGCACCTATTAATTAAGTAAAATGTATATTTTTTTGTATAGATAATGATATATAAAACATACACATAAATGACGTAAAAATTACGAACAATTAATTCCAAGCATTTATATGAGCAAAAACGATTTCGATTTTTTGAATTTATATCATTATCTATGTTAAGTTAAACTAGCAGGCTAATTAAATATTTGTGCAATAAAATAAACTGCACTAATATTAAATGATCAGTGTGTAAACTGCGTCATATATAAAATTAAAAGACATCCGCGGGCAACTGCGTGACCGGCCATCTGTCCACCCATCCGCGCTTGACTACCCCGTGAATATTATTTACAAATGAACAACATTCATCATAAAATTGTTTGTTGACACGACTGAACAGATACAGTGCCGGTTCGCCCGTTGTTCATTTATATTTCGCAAGTACATTCATCAACAAAAGTTGATTATCGAATCACAATGTCAGTATTGATGAACGGAATGCGTCTCTAGAGTGAACAACGGTGCATTCATAAAATGTAGAATGTGGAAAACAATATTCACAATGGTCTTGTTGTTATTTCAGTTTATAATCCATAAGCTATGGAATTGGAGTTTGGACGAGAAATATTCTCTGGATTCTCTGGATTTTTGTTATTTGCCTAAATTTCAAACACCTATCATAGTAATTATCTTTTCTTGACTTTGAGCGTCCCTGAATTATGTGTCACTATATTTATTATTTAACAGTGCACGACATGCTTTCTGTACTGAGCTGATTCGTCTTTAAAAATAAAAGTCAGATCAAAGAAATAGTCTGCATTAGTTATATCAAACATTTTTGGAATTGATATTTTTTTAAAATAACATTTTTACAAAAATACATAACAGGTACAATCATTACATATTATAAAACAAAGTCACTTTCTCTGTCTACATCCCTATGTACGCTTAAATCTTTAAAACTAAGCGATGGATTTTGATCCGGTTTTTTTGATAGATGGAGTGGGTCGCTAGTTTTAAATAAAGTCGATATGTTATTTATCTATTATATAACTTTGAATACTTTATTATTCTCTTGAGATCTCCTATGCGTCGCGTCGGTGATATTTTACTAGATTTAATATAAAGTAAAATAATTCAAAATTTTGAGTTTTGGGATAACATCCTTATTGCGCTTTTCCTGAAAGTTTAAGCTTTACATAACATCTTTATATTTAAAATCATTGCGGAATTTCAGGAAAACTATACAAGAAAAGCTAATGTTAAGAACTGATATACAAATCACATTAGATTTCCCCGTGTTAGTCCGGGGCTTCCATGTGGAATAGAACAACTGCCTCTCTACCAGACAGCTCGTAAGAGGCAAACATAGGTTAATTGGGTCACTACCAACATGACCGCTGCTGGTAGAGTACTGTGGAGCTACTTGTCCGGGTAGGGCCATAATGATACGAGTATTGTCGTATTCCGGTCCCTAGGGTATGACAGCGAATTTATACTCAGGATATTTACCCCAACCCTATCAAAAGTTATTTCCACTACAGACTATGTTGTAGTTGACTGTACATCTGATGAATTAATACATTGAACAGGGTTTAGTAAATACCAAACGGCAAATGCTGGATAATCTAATATGTATTAAGTGAACGTGTTTTATTGGTAATTTAAAATATAAATTGAAAATTAAATTTTCATTGTTGAATTCAATTTATACTAAATTATCACTAAATTTTGTGAGTTTATGTTTCATTGAATAATAATGTATTACTTACTTTATTATTTAATGATTCAATTTCAATAGTCAGTTATTAGACGCCATTACTTCACGTTTCCTCCAAAAAAATTCACCAGCACAAATTGATATTCAGATTAATGAAAAAAAAAAACTATGATTTCCGAAGAAGAATATAACATTTTTTTATGATTATTCTATTAATATTATGAATATTGTAGTACATAAAATAAAACATTTTCATTTCAAATGATAAGTCAGGAGTTCATTAGTAAGGAATTAATTACAAAAATAATGATTATTATTTTTAAAAGCGATATCACTGACATTATTTATAAACACCTTAAAACCTCTGGTTAACGTATATGTTAATTTGTGTGTTAGGTTTTGATTACAAATTAGATGATTTTATATTATAATATTACTTGTTTTTATATTATAATATAACTCTATAAATCCCACTATCTCTACGGCTTTTCACGGGTGAGCTAAAAAGCTTCCACACGCCGGTTAAGTGTAATATATAAATTGAAAAAAAAAATATTCCATATCAAAATATTTACGTGGAAAATAATATAATAATCTTTGTATTAATTTTTGAAAACTTTTATTCTAAGCGCTATTTCATAAAAAAACAAGTTTTGAGTAAGCATGTTAAATATACACACAACGCGGTGAAGTACAATTGATTTAGAAGAGCCTTAATAAAATCTAATCAAACGGAATACAAGCAAAAAGTTTTCCGCACAACCCTCAAAATCAAGTTAAAGTTACCGAAACCTGAGCGGATAAAAAATATTAAAGGCAAGCGACGATATAACAATAAACTGGCACAGCGGCAGGTAACAATATTTCCCACGCCAACAAATTGAATAAACACATCAACGTGCACCTTAAACGACGAAAAGACAAGTCCAATAACGCGGGGCCCGCGATAAATATTCCCCTATCCAGAGCCAACTACGTGCTTATTTTATCTCATACATCCTATCAAAGATTGCTATATTTTGACAGCTAAGTTCCTAGGAAATATCGGAGTAAATACAACTTGACTTTTTGAGTTAGCTCTTTTCACTTAGTGCATTTAGACTTAGCTCTGTATTTGGATTCATGAGTTTATTTAATTTGTCTTTGATGTGCAAATTTTAGTCGCGTTGCTTATTTGGTAGGGGCACAAGTTATGAGTTTGCATGATCGTTACAAAAATATGCTGGTAAGTAAGCTAAGAATAAGAAGTCATTATTATTTTACAAAGTACAATATTATAATATATTTTTTCTGTGGTGTAGTGAGGCCTGTGACGTGAGCATCGATACAGTATTATCATTTAGATATACAATATTAGTGGTTATTAAACTTGTAGACCATATGCCTAACAAGTCGTTTTTTTTTATTTTAGGAATTAGCACAAGTCAATTATGTTAATTTGTTTCAAGGTATGATTTCGAAAGCTTAAGTTAGTAACCAGGGTGATTCAAAACTCGGTCCAATTGTTTATTTTATTTTAATTGTTTTATTATTATAATAAGTAATTTGCATATCTAGTTATAAGTAGATATAATCCAAAAAAAACATGATTCAAAAACAAAATTTCGAGCTAAGCTCGGTCATTCAGGTTAACTTTTAATTCATATGAACAAGAAAAATAGTAATTTTTAATTATGAAAATAACCGCATCCATTTTACTTATTTGATCCCGTCAATACTCCTAAAATAACTGTTAATCTTTTTTTTAACGTAAAAGGAATTTAAAAGCAAGAACAACTGGTAGAATAAAACTACACCCACATACCCGATAAGGTAGGGCAGGTACATACGCACCCACGATTAGCCGACGATATAAGATCCCATGTCGTAACAGGTGGCAAGTCTATCGCCATATCGGGCACAAATTCCGAATTTCTTCACGATGTTAAATATAAATCATATACTAATATATTATTTTCCTATTAAAAAGCTTTAATTAGTGAGAAGCTGGCAACTATACTACGATATATTTCAATGTTATTTAAAAAATATAATCTCTTGTTTGTGGTTTGGTATGTTATGGTAGAAATGTCTCTCTCGAATTATACTTTTGTAGGATTTATCTAACAAATGGTAGATAAACATCAGACGTTGTTACAGTCTTAACTGACGGTATTATCTGCCTTGGAAATAAATCTCTGGACGTTTATATCTCTATTTATCTTAGCCAAACATAATTTTATTAAACAAACAAGAGCAGGATATAAAATACGATAAGGTTATTTTTTCCTGCTACGATGTTGATAGCCTCAGAGCTAGGACCATTTTACTGCCTGAGAAATAGACAAGTCTACGATAGTAATTTTGTCAATATGGGTTTGTATTTAACCGTCTTCAAAAGGATGAGGTTCTCAATTTCACTGTATGTCTATTTGTTTGTTACGTGATAACCACCAATTGCGATGATCGTTTTTTGAATGGTAGGTCATGCTACTGAAGTAGTCAATCATTATTAATGAAATTTTTAATAATGATGATAAATCGAGATCCAAAAAGGCCTTTTTTAAATCTAATGAAAAATGAGTATTTTTCGTTTACATTGACATGATAATAATGTTAAAATAGTTTTTTTTCAGTTCTGCTGCGTATGAATTATTTACATTTTAAAAGTTTAGGTAGTAAAAAGATTGTTTATATTTAAAGAAAAAGACATAATAATTATTTTTTAGCAATTACTCTTTGTATTTTTATGCGGATATTATTTGCAAAAACAAAATTTCTAATGCGAATCACTTAAATTTAATTGTTTAGTTATTTTTATTAGAAATATCAATATACGTTTAAAATAAAATACGCAATACAAAATTTAACACATACAATTTTTTTTTGCAACAACGAGTCAGACATGGCTTACAATATTAAGTTTTAACGTAACGTACATTACACACAACTTTCAGCTCTAAATCAACCTATATACGTCACAAAATACCTATTTAAACAACCACTAATGCTACATATGCATTTCTTTCAATTTTACTTATTTATCTGCTATCATATAAATGTAACAGAGATATTTCTAGAATTTTGCCCGGTTAGGAAAACTTGTTCTATGTGATTATTAGTTTTTTTAATAAAGTTGCCTACGCTTAGATTTGTGCCAGATATAGCGACGAACTTTACGAGTGTCACATCAAAGGACCTAATATCGTATTCTAATAGTGGGTGCATAAGTACCTCTGCCTACCGCTTCGGGGGATACGGTTGTGACGATGTTTATTGAATAAATGTTGACCTCAGCTCTTCAACTACATCAAATACTAAAGCTATCATCTCAATCGTCAAAACGTCATAAAGTTTTTATGTCATTGTAATTCATTTAGCTTCCTATCATAATATTACATCCTAAAATAATTATTGCCAATTAAATAAACAGTTACACAGAGCCTCACTGGTCTAGTGTTTAACGCTTCCAACTTCAAATCTGGTTATTCAAGTTCGAGCCCCGCCATGTACCAATGGGTTTTTCTAATTTATATAGGTACATCTATGGTTGCTCTCACGTTAAAAAATTCAACCTAATCTAAGATTGAACTTGAATTTTTCTAAAATATTTTTTCGAGCTGCGAACTCAGGGAGCGTCTTTTCAAGTTTTCTTCATCCCTTCCCTCGGTTTTCAGCATCATTTTTGATGACATTGCAATAAGAATTAACAAACACAAATGAAAAGATTCTTATTAAGTTAATAAACATTTTTGATCAACCATTACCAGTTTATTTTGAGTTAATACAAAAAAATAAAATAAAATGTTAATTATCAATTAAATTGATTATTTTTTATTATTGTTACAATATTTGTCACAAATGAACCGTCAAACACAGACATTTTAAATGGCCGTTATCTTTTATGAAATCCCACACTTTCTTTTATGAAATCCCACACTTCTCATGCAATCCTTATTAATTCTCATTCCCTAAGAACCTTCTACAAAGTATTAAGAAATTTTAAACAAATGATTAATGAAATCGGTAAAGTAATTCTCAAGAGTTCGGCGTTGACCATCATGATCTATTATATTTTTATGATTATTAGATTTCATGACACAGTGTTACGTGTCTAATTTTAAAAGCGGAACTCTATAACTAAGACTTTTCTGTCCATAAGTCATGACGATAGATCTCATAAACCGTGACGGTCAAAATTTTCACAGATGATGTATTTCCGTTGGCGCTATGAAAACAAATAAAAAAATAAAATTAACTAACTACTTAAGGTATTTATTTTATTTTTATAGGAACAGTATATAAGTATTTTTCTACCGGAGAGCAATTAAGAAAAAAATACCGTACTCATTTTCACTAACTTATTAGTAGTCAAACATTTGTTGTCCATCCTAACAAATACTGTACTCGTAAGTAACGACTGGCATTTAAGCATTGTGTGTGCTTTTTGAAATCAATAAAAAGGTTGAAAAGTGCATTAAGCAAATACATGGAAGCATCAATGTAATCATGCAATCATGTACATAAAACGGCAAAAAATACGTTTGTTGTATGGGATCACCTTTTGTATATACAGTTTTTTTAGTATTTGCTGCAATACGCCTTTACCTAACATGATGACCCTGCTTAATGTAGCAAATAAGCGTTTTTTATCTTAATTTCATTTTTTGCATTTATTATTATAGATGCGAACTAACAAGTTAATAAAATTAATAATATGACGTCACACAGGGAAAAAAGCGGAGGGCTAGAAAAATAGAAAATTTATGTGACGTTATTTGTGGATGGTCATATTATAAAACTCCAAATTTTCATACTCCTCAATTTCCATTTTTAAATGCGATTGTAGCATCCAAATAATTTAAACGTTGTTCGTATTTCAAACAGAACGAATTGTGTTGTTGAATGACAGATGGCGCTATATTTGCCTCATTGAAGTCATTCAAAGACATTAAAAATATTACATGCCACGTGGTTTGCTGAAAATGCTAGTATATACAAATATCATTATGTTGTTTATGTGGCTTTTATATCGGATCGTTGAATTGAGTTAAGATTAATAAAAAACGGGATTAAATTAAAGACTTATTAAAAACTAGCTGTGCCCGCATCCGCATTTTTATTTAATTATTTTATTTTATACATTTTTAAAATAAAACTCTGAAATAAAAGTAGTCTAAGCTTTATTTAAAGAAGAGGAGGCAAACGGGCAAGTGGGTCACCTGATGGTAAGTGATCACCGCCGCCCACGAACACCCGCAACTCCAGAAGCATCACAGATGCGTTGCTGACCTTTTAGGAATTGGCATCTTCTTTTCTTGAAGGTCCCTAAGTCGTATCTGTTTGGTAATACTGCCGCTGGTGATTTACTATTTTTTATAGGTTAAGAAGCGAACGGGCACATGGGTCTCTTGATGGCAAGAGAGAGATGGCAAACAACCGTGGCCTATAGACACCATAGCTGCCTGGTAGGAAGGCAGTTGGTTTATTCTACACATAGGACCCGGACCAACACGGGAAATTTCTTATTACATCAGCTGCCTGCTAGTGAAAGTCTCAACAGAATCGGCTTAGCTGTGTCAAAGAGACGTCTGTTTGTCTGTTTGTAACCCCTAGGATACAAACAGATAAACAGACGGACGGACAAATATTCTGAAAAATATTATTTTGTTATATGGACCTTGTACGTACACATATGCATTTAGTGATAAGTGGTTATTTTAATATTACATACCTTATTTTTATTTATTTGTATAAATTCACGTATAGGCCACGTTGTGGCTAAGATTCGCTGTAAATCCTAGTATATGTAATATTTTTACTACATTATATCTGTAGCTTTTATGTCGTATCGTTAAATGGTGTTAAGACTAATAAAAAGAAAGGCGGATTAGGTTTAGGCGTCAAAAATGTAGTAAGTGTACTATTGTATTATGTTCAACAAAGTGGATTTACCCTGAGCTTTGGCGTTGCCCTGAAATGTTAAGTAATCTAATGTAGCTTGACAAAGACGAAGGAGCTTTGAATTTTTCACATTGTCAAGCTAACTGTTGTGTTAACCGTTGTATAGAGATGTACCGTTATAAAAAACATAACTATCTATAATTCTTGACGTTATTTTAAATTCAAGATATTTTAAATATTTAATGTCAATGCAAATTAAGGTATAGAAGCTTCTATATAAACGCAAACACCTTTCAAATGAAAAAAAAAATTAAAAATGGTTACAAATTTGACTAATAAACCACTTAAATGTTATTTAAAATTAAAGCTTTTAAATAATTGCTTAACATTATATAGTATGTACCCTGAATATCAGAGCATCAGTGAGCTAATGGTTCGATTTCCATTGAGATAGTTCAAGTTTCATTTACCTATGAGTTTTTGTCATTTTAATTCATTTTCCGAGAATTATTAAAAAGAAAAAAAATGGTTAAAAAGTACGAATTCGTATATTCAAATTCAACCTAATCTTGGATAGTGCCTGATTTCCCTTCTGGGTTGCAGAGGTCAGATAGCAGTCCTTCTGTGTCTAAAAATGGTCTTATTTATTTATTTTTTTCATTCAAACTGTAGGTATTACCAATTGTTAATTATCGGTCCTACTTATTGAATCATTACACTTTATAATGTACACTTAATATACTTGTTTTGGTGAAAATAATTAATTAGAAATAGTATACAACGCTTACATTCAATTTTTATTAACAAAAACATAAGAATTTATATTTATTTTTTTTTATACATAAAATATCACAAAATCACACATACTGTATAAAGGGCTTACTTATCTGCACCAAGAGAAAGCTCTGCTGACAGACCTATCTCTACAAATAAATAAAATTGGATTGCCTGTAGGTAATAATAAAATAACCGCTTTTTTTAAGTGGATATGTTTATTTACAAGGTACTTATACCAAAACAACATTTTTTAGAATTTTTGTCTGTCTATCCGTCCGTCCATCCGTCTGTCTGTGCCCGCTAATCTTTGTAATGGCTGGACCGATTTTAATGGGCTTCTCACTGGCAGATAGCTAATATTATAAGGAACAGCTTAGGCTACTTCTATTTTAGAATTTCATTTTAGAAATGTATAGAATAAATTAATTTAATAAAGCCGAAGTCACGGGCATAGCTAGTAAAAAATAAATAACAAACAAATTACAAAACAAAAACGTAAACTTCGTGTTAAATTTACCAAATTTTTTTAATAACGTTATTGAGTTAAAATGTGGTTTCAGCGATGGTTAATTAACGATAATGTACAACTGGATGTCGTCTTCAAGTAATATTTAACGACCGTGTTTTCACAACGGTTTGTCGTTGTTGAGTGACGCCCATCCCTACCCTCGTACATATGTCGTTGCGTGAATTCCTTGTAAGGTCACGTATTGACTCCCTCTAATACAATTTGTTCGGAGACGGGCTTCGTCCGTGGAATGCAAACACGCTCATATTATTCTCATATAAGCTTCTTCAGATATGCCGATTATAGGCAGTATTTGATAAAGTAATATAATTTTCCATCCAATTTTACGATAGAATTATTCTTGATAGGACAATTTTTGGTAAAAAAAAACCTTTGAATTGTTATTTATTGTCTGATAATATTAGGATTTTTTTAACTGGAGTATATTTTTAACTAGTTTTTTTCTTTAGAGTCTAAAGAAAAAAACTAGTTAAAAATATATACATATATAAAAAAAAGTTATAAAGAAAAAAACTAGTTAAAAATATACTCCAGTTAAAACGTAACGTAAAATAAAATAGTTTTTACAGTTTAAGGATACATATTGGTGGCAATTCTGCTACTACTAACTAAACGTAATATTAGTTAACGAAAGATACAAAGCAGATTTTGTGACACATCTTTGTTTATTCTTTTACAAAGTGCTTTAAAAAAATAGAAAAAAAGTATGTAAAGTATTGACCATACTTTACATACTTTTTAACAAGAAAAGGAGAAAAGAAATATCAGAGTATACGTTTCTGAGCTATAGTCAAATGTAGATTTTAGTTTTTTCCTCTCCCATTAAAAAACCCCTGAAGTAAACAAGTTAAAAAGTATCCTATAATATTCCTGGAAACATTGGCTACCTGGTGGTCAAATTTCATTACGTTTGGTTTTATAGTTTTAACGCGAATTGCGGCCGGGAAAGACAGAAAAAATCGTTAAAAAATTTAAAAATGTGTTTTGTTGCCCATTTTTAGTCACCTAAGTTTATATGTTTTAATATTTTCAATGTAAGTACAGAATTCATTTTTCTACAGATTTTTGATATGGGTAACTGTATCTTATTATTTTTAGTAGCTGTACCCGTGATTTTGTACACGTTTGAAACAACATACATAAAAATAGCTCAAGTTACTCCTTATTATATCATCTCTCTCTACCAGTGAAAGTCCCGTCAGAATTGGTTAAGCTGTTCCAAAGATTAGCCGGTACAAACGGACAGATAGATAGACAAAATTCTAAATTGAGTTATTTTGGTATACATACCGTATAAATTTAAACATAATATATATTACGTAAAAAGCGGTTATTTTAATTTTACAAAAGACACTACCAATTTTATTTATTTGTTTAGATTATATTATGAGCACAATATACTTTAGGGCTTATCACTATCACTTAAAAAAAAGAAACTACTTATCAACAATTTAAGTGTACGAAATATCAGTTTAGAATGCAATATAAGAAACCGAATTACCAATACCCTTTTAAAAGATCGTTCGGTTTTAATATAATAATTTTTTAAAAGCGAGCCGAGAAAAATTAATTGATCATAGACACTAAGTGTGTACACACGCTCGGATATGTTAACATCGATATTGCACTCGAATTAAGTCTTGGCGGGGTTTACATAGCAAACTCATGAATACCATGAATATACCAGGAACACGATGCGCAGTCCAGGCTTATCGAAATTTATGGGACACGTGTGACGTACCTCGTGTTTGTTTGAAATGGGGACCGTTTACTGCAAGAAAAATATTATGGTACAGCTTAAATATTGACGGATTTATGAACGTTCTTAAAATTATGACAACTTCATAGCGCGGCTTTATTGAATCTTAGCCAGGAATAACATCGGGTTCGAGATATAATTTATAGATCGTTCGCGTTAAGAATGCAGAGTTTTTCATAACCTGCTGTATAACCACATAACAATGTAAAGTAGCGTCATCTATACAATTAAATAAAAGTGGAGTGTCTGTATGTAATATTAAAATAACATATTATGTATGTTTACAAGGTACATATGCCAAAATAGTATTTATTTGAATTTTTGTTTCACTTTGACTGGTTGACGGCTGATGTAATAAGGAACGTCTTAGGCTAATTTTGTGTATGAAGTGTATAAAATAAAATAATTAAATAAAAACGCGGACGAAATCGCGGGTATAACTAGGTAACAAACAAATGTTATTACTATGAAGTTAATACTTGCCTAAATAAATAATTAAAATAATATTCATTATACGAATCATATATGACGATCAAATACTGTTGAATAAAAAAAACTTTGTTCAAGCGTTATCCCACTTAGATATTAGATGATATCGGAATGGATTACCTAATCTAGGGAATTTGACAATAGCCCCAGTTTTTACAAACAGCGACTGCCATCTGACCTGAAAGGAAACTAGCCAAAATCTTAGATAAGGTCGAAGCCTTGCCATTGGTAACCAAACCTCGGGAAGTAATTAAATAATAATAAATTTAAATAAGATATTAAATTTAACAAACAATAGTCTTATTAAACAGTATTTAAATACAAAATTTCATCAATTTTTTAGAGCCATTCACATAATCCTATACATACACAAATCGCTAGTGTAAAGTGTAGGATAAAAAAAAACTAGTGTGTATATTTATAGATATCTAAACAAAGCTATATTTGAAGTAATACAAAATAAAATAGAAGGAGTAGTAAGAACCGTTTTGTATAGTTGCTATTGTAATAAAATAAAGTTGACATTTATTATATTAATACGAACTTTTGAAGAAATTATTAATGTATATACTTCAATAAGTAATATATATAGCTTTGTTATTCATATGTCAATACATATGAATAACAAAGTTATATCTGAAATTATACAATATAAAATAGAAAGAGCGAGCGTAAGAACCGCTTCGTATAGTTGCTATTGGAAAAACAGAAACTCAGTACTCCGATTGTATTCATACGAACTTTCAAAGAAAATATTTTCTGAAAGTACATCTAAACTAAATCATTTGAAGAATATAAGTTTTGAGTAACAGACAGATGGCGCAAGTTGAGGTGCAAATAAAGTTTGAGTGGAAAAAGTTATTCCTCACAAATTCTAAGTGTGCGCCACGAGTCTATGCCCCCGGGATACCTTTAACAATTTGTAAGTTATTTATTGCTGCCAAGAAATATCATTAACCCTTTCAAAATGTTATAAAACCCCTTTATATCCAGGTAATAACAGCTGAAACCTTGTATTCAATTTTATATAGAGTTTTTAGGATTCCGTTTCAAAATGGTTTCAAAGAATATTTTTGACAGCCCTGATTTAAATGTTTGGAATTAATTAATACAACATTCTATTGCGAGTAATTCTGTTGTCAATAATCTATCTTTTTGAAATAAAAGTAAAAATAAGAGATAAAAGACTTTTCGTCCTGTCACATTTCTACAGACGTTTAAACTATACCTCAGAATATTTCGATTAAAAACTGCACAAATTGTTTTGTTTGACTAATTTGACATGACTGTGTGAGCCTAAAATAAGTTTATTTAGTTTGTAGCGGAATTACCACCATTGTTTGATAATGACATTTAATGTCTGCCATGTATTGCAAAATGTTATGTTCTAGACGCCGAATGTAAGTAAAGTTTAAAAAATTTTATTTTAAAATACCTTATCATAATCATCTATAGTTTAAATATATTTAGATCGCGTCAATTAAATTGTTGTGATGACAGTTTTATATTTGTTTATCTTTTTATTTTTTATTTTTTGTGTGGAAAAGCACGCGTCTTTCATGATGGTAAAAAACAACCTCGGCCTATAGATACGTCCACAGCAATGACCAAACTGTTAGGTCTGACGTGCAAGTAACTTGTGGTATGCACAGAGTAACTTAACTGTATATACATATTTTACTAGCGTATAAGTACAATACTGTGTATTATTATTGTGTGTCTATTCTACTTCTCATCCTGAAACTTAGTGTGATATTGCTATGTATTTCGTTTTTTGTATTCTTAGACTATAGGGAAACACTGTTACAGTTATTAATGGCAATAATTTGCCAAAAAAAAAATTTTTTTAATTTGATTTAAAGAAAAAAACCAACAAACCAAATTTTATTTTATAACGTTGATTAAAACACTATTTTCTAGGTTATTCCAAATGTGAAAAGTCATTATCTTTTAAAATATTATACAGAACCCTCTTCTGCGTAGCTAAATTTGCATTCATCCAATTATTTACATTTAATCTGTTGAAGGTATTTTTATTTCGATAAATGCAATCTCAAATGGAAATATTATTAATGATGCCCTTAAGGGCCACTGTAATGAATTCTTTACGGGCTTACCCCTACAAATTCCTACAAATTTATTGCATTTATAAAGCTTGTCTTACTAATACATTGTTAAACTTTTGACATAATTTGTTACAAATCTTAATAATTTCATAGTCATCGTCGAGTTTCGGTCGTTCCGAACAAAGTTTGTCGGGTTTTAATAGCGGTATGAAACTAGCAGTTATGAAAACTGAGTCGACATGCAAATCTTTCATTTCGCAACGCGGCTGTCCTATTTATGGGTTTTTTATGGTGTTAACTAACGTGACGCCTTAGTGATTTAAATGTTAACTGCGGGTTAAATAAATATTGTTTAACATGTTATTGTTTTTTTTCAAATGAGTTTTATAAAAGATTTTTCTAAAACGAAAGTTATTAATATATACAATAATTATTCTACTGAATTAACTTATATGCACTAGGATTATTTGAATTTGTTATTAAGGTTCATAAAAAAAGTACCTTCACGCCTATTATCCCCGAAGGGTAGACAATCGTTGGAGCCGTTTCCGAGATCGTTGATATGTACATGTAAAAAAAGTACCTTTACCCCTATTATCCCCGAAGGGTAGGCAGAGGTATGCTGGTATATCCACGACTCGTAAGTCCAGTAGATATACTAGAACACACCCACGATTAGCCAA
>DVZL01003150.1:0-14347 GCA_018236625.1 Lasaia peninsularis
ATCAAAAAAAAATGCGGATATTATTTGTAAAACAAAACGAAGACACTTTCCTTGATTATTGCCCTAACGTTTATTTATTTAGTGAGTTTAAAAAAATCTTGTTAAACATAATTAAGCTTTGTACATGGTTAATGCATTATTTAAATTAAGTAAACTGAAAAAACAAAATGATTTTATTAAGTTAACATTTTCGACAAAAATTGAATGAAATTATCGAAGAAAACATTTATTTGGTTTTTATAGATATTTAAAAAAAGGGTTGAACATACTACCTTACAATATATATAGTTGCCCTAAAGTCTAAAGTATAACTTACTACATAATTACAAAAAAAACATTTGGATGACAGTACATAGACTGAATATTTAATACATAAAAACAGATAATGTCGCGTTAATACTATTTGAATACTACCAAAATATTTAAAACGCGTTAACATTTTTTTGCTGTCTTTATTCTATAAGATAATTCGCGCGCGAGTCCCACTCGCACTTTGCCAGTTTATTAAAGATACAAAGATTAATAAATGTAAACGCACACCTTCGCATAACATAAGTAGATATATATAATCGTCGATTTATATAAAAAAAAAGCTCCTAATAAGCATTTATATTCGAATGATTTTGAATTAATGTTTTACGGGCCTCCAGTCACCTCATTCCTCAAGAATTTCTACGGCGCCACCAATGTACCCGAAACACATTACAAACCAGTAACAGTAATGGATAATATTTTTTAATGTGAACCATTAGTGAGACCGCAGTCCTCTTAGTAATTTGGATCTCACTTTTTGTCTGGATAGTGTAGTGTGTGTTAGTTCGTAAAAAAAAAGAACTGTTTCTTATTTATTTAATAATTTATTGTACAAAAACTGATATCAGAAAATAAAAACATAATACACAAAAGAAGAGCTTATCTCCTAAAAAGATAAAATATTACTCGAGTAAAATTAAGAATATTGTGAATGCTTTTATTTTTTACAATATTTTTATATAAAATAATTATAACTTAATCATCAACTAAGTTATAGATATGTAAATTTGATTGCATTTTGTGTTGTTTTTAACTCAAATGTGAAACATTTTAAATCGAATATTAACAAAAACAGGAAAATGCACCCTTGCTCTTGGAATCGGTTTTTTGTCATAAAATTATAATATTAAACCAATAATTCTTACAGGCATCTGAGCCTACATTTTGTGGTTATCATCATTTTGTGGTAAATTTCATACCCTGTCATGTATTATTAACGGTGAATAAAAAAACAACGTATGGAAATCCTCTACAGTCTTTCTATCATGATATAGGAACGAAATAAGGCTATCAAATTTAAATTATCTCTCTTTGAACTCTAAATAGCCTCGTTTCTAATCAAATAGGTATGTTGTTTGTCTATTTCACGAATAAGGCAGTGGCAATACAAAATAGTTAATCAGAATACCTCTTCCAATAAAATCTCTTTGCTGGACAATCCCGTTAATCTCCGCACCGTCTTGATGGGATTCTGAGCGACTGTCCATTTCGATCCTTATCTCGATGTATAATAAGAAGAGACAGACGTAACTTATATTTTATTTAACGTCAAAATGATTGAACTGCTCTGATAAGGCAGTTTGGAGTTTTGTTTGTCTTGTTTAGATTTTTGGGACATTTAACTATTGCTTATTGAGTTTAAATACCATTAATTTAAAATTGATAGAAGTTTATAATATTTTTAATAATGTTTTTATGTAAAATTCATATACAATCTATATTTAAAGAACAGAGTCATCGAACACTATTTAAAATTCAAAAACGGATGGTCAATTTTCAAAGTATAGGGCCTTTTGGATTCATCCTTGTAATGGAATAGGATCATAGCAATAAAATCTTGAAAACTACAGGTAAATATTAAAAAACACGAGTTGAGCGGAACAAGGTTCACTGGGATGGTTAGCTTATAATAAAAGCCCTTCTTTTTTATATATACTATCAATATTTTGAGTCAGATTGTGGCCTAATTTTTGGCCTTAGACCCAGACTCGTTTTGAAAAAATGACCAAAATAATCCTTTTACACCACATTCTAATGAGGCTCATGAGAGTAATAACAACAAACTTGATTGTTTTAGTTTTATTTAAGTATTTTATTTTATATATTTATAAAACAAAAGTAGCCCAAACCACATCAGCTGTCTGCCAGTGAAAGTCCCGTCAAAATTGACCCAACCGTTTCATAGATTAGCGGGTATAAACAGACAGAAGACAGACAGACAACACTAATTTGGCATATGTACAAATATACACATACACTACCGGAAGGCAAACAAGCAGATGGATTGCCTGATGGTAAGAAATACACGTCGCCTATAGACACCAAAGGTGTAAATGGTACCTTGCTAATCTGATGGATTGGTTGGTAAGCCTCTTGCGTAAGTTTACCGGCTACCCTACCCTCCAACACAACAATGGCGAGCACTGATGATAATGTGACAGGAATAGGTAAGGTGGTGGCACCAATCCAGGCGAGTAATTGCAAGACCATCTAGTCAATGTTACGGTTTTGGTGACAATAGACCCTTACGAGCTGCCTGGGTGGAAGAAATTGGCCTATTCTACAACGGTACCCGGACCAACACAGGTTATCCTGTTATGCATCATATTTGCTACGTTAAGAACATACAACTCTGAGCATATTTAATGAGTTTTCATACATTAAGACTGCCAAGTTGGACAATGTTTTTCTTAGTTATTAGAGAACTCATACTAAAACCCAGTTTGAAACACACATGATACACACTCAGTGTTTGAGGAACGTCTTGGGTACACATTGAAATGTAAATTTTATTGTTTCGGCTAGTTTGTGGCCAGTTCAAGTACCTAGTTAATACGAAGCTGTTGTCGGTGGCTTTGATCTCCTCGGACTTGTTCAACTGGATCCGTCAAAGTTATTAAACGCGGATAGACTTCTCAATTATAAAATTAAGATATCGCTTTCATTTGATATTTCATAATTTATTAGATGTTTTTAAATAGGTATCGGTATTTATGAGACGCTTTTCTCCGTGCGACTTTGAATGTTTTAATCTATTTTATGTTTTTAATATTAATTAGTTTTATCTTGAACACCTCTGGTCGAGAGTAGTCCGTATTGATGAGGTCCCAGGTTCAATTTTCGGGTTGGAAAACTAACATATTTGTCACATCATGAGACCTAATATCGTTGGCTAATCATGGGTGCATAAAGACCTTTGTCTACTTCTTCGGGGTAGCTGTCATTTTTGGGGTTCCACACCCAAAGGAAACGGAACCCTATTCGATTGTCTGTCTGTCTGTCACAAGGCTGTATCTAATGGACCGTGATAGCTAGGCAGTTGAAATTTTCACCAATGATGTAATTTTATTGCTGCTATAATAATTTCATAAAAAATAAAAAAAACAGCGTAAATAAGTATACATATAAATGATGCTCCCATACAAAAAAATGTGTTTTTTATTATGATACGGAACCTTTCGTGCGCAAGTCCGACTCGCACTTGATAGATTTTACAAATAATTTGTTTAAATATCTAAGCATTACAATATCGTAGAATATTTTTACAATTGTATTCAGTTTCATAATTCAGTGTTAGGTTTGACTTGACTACAAATAATTAACTAACATTGACATGTGTTCGAACCCGCGACCGAGGCTATTATGGATCAAGCATAAAAACCACTAAACCTCCGGGTTTTGATTACATCGTGCTAGCGCTACGAAACCGGTCACGTAACTTCAGATACAAAAGTTCATTAAAGTTTATTTTGTAACATTTGATATTTTATTACTTCAAAAGGGAAGTAGATGGAGCCGCTGATAATAAATAGGTCTTTTACCACCAAAGGTATATCCAAAAGTATGATGCCAACATGAGACTGAAATGTTGCATTTCGTGGAGGAAAGTTAAACTGCCTTTTCTATTTACCCGGAACACGACAGTCGTGTAATGAAAGCATAGAGCTGTATCTAGTATTTTACTCGGGTTAATAAGAGAACTGTTAAATAACTTTGTTAAGAGTGTCACGCGATGATCATTAAGAGTAAATTGTTATTAATAGTATAAATGCGAAAGTAACTCTGTCTGTCTGTCTGTAACGCTTTCACGCTTAAACCACAGAACCGATTTTGATGAAATTTGGCACCGAGAAAGACTGGATCTTGAGGGAAAACATAGCTATCTCTTTAACCGACTACATCAAAAAGTGGCTTCGTATTGAAGTTCATCATTGTCACAGATAAAACCATAAAACTTTGTATTTAGGCTGGATTTTTTATTATATCAATGTTAATTGCCTTTGTGGTGTTACTGTCGCCAGTTAAAATCGTTAGCCGATTAAGGTCCTGGGTGCAATTCCCAGGTCGGGCAACTTGTCTTAAAAGTTTTTCAGATTAATCTGAGTAAGCATTACATTGCCCGGGATTGGAATTTGCTCGAAGTGGCGATAGGCTTGCCACCTATCACATAAGGATCTTAGTACCTTGGCTAATCGTGGGTGTTCTAGTATATCTACTGAACTCATGAGACATGAATATACTAGCACATATCTGCCTATCCCTTCGGGGATAATAAGTATGGGGATAATTGGTACTTTTTATATCAACATACGTCCACTTAAAACAGCTGGTTTAATATTAGAAAAAAATATTTTGATAATTTAATCGATTTAAATTATGGTGATTTGACCTAACTATATAGGTGATAATATATTTGTTTAAAAAATTGTAAAACAACACACGACTTGATTTATTATGTGTATTTGTGGTAGGATTTCACAAACGGCTTTTTCGAAAGCAAGAAAATTTAAATGAAATTAATGAAAGCGAAAAAATGCAAAAACACGATAAATCTTATAAAATATGCAAATCTAATACACGAAGTATCGTAGTATCAAATATCACTCCAATTTGTGAATTCATTATGAACAAGAAACATATATCAAGTGAATACTTTTTAACAATATTCAATTTTAATTCTCAGAATTAATTTAAGAATTCAATATTTATCTATAAATAATTGATAATAATAATTATTGCGAATAATTATTTAAAAACTTACAGGAACTGCGGAAAAATAATAAGTATTAATTATTATAAATTTTAATGTATTTTGGTTATTATCGTTTTAAATTAGAACAAAAACTAGCCTTCAGAGTTTCTTTATACCGGATCTTGTCATTCTTCTCATTGCTATATTTTTAGGGTTCCATATTTAAAGTGCAAAAACGGAACCCTTTTACTAAGTTTCCGCTATCTGCCTGTACATCTGTCTGTCTATATGTCACTAGGCTATATTATATGAATCGTGATAGCCATAATGAAAGGGGGCTCCCATACAACAAACGTGTGTTTTAGTGTTATTACAGATAATAGTACAGAACCCTTTAAACGCGAGGCATTGGGACGTAACATTAAGTATTCAGATCGCTACGAAAATCGCATTTTTGAATTAGATTTAGTATGTAAGTGAGTAATTAAAATTAAATATTGCTTCATTATTAAAATTTATGAATCGTTTAAGATTTCTCGCGAAATTAAATAAAACTTGGCAATTTTATATATTTACATCCTACTTAACTAACGTTTGATATAAATTAACATAAATATTTATATCAAACACAAGTACAGTATTAATCGTTGTTTATTAATTTATTCATAAAATAATTAAATTAATCTTTGAAATCCTAATGTTTCACAAATAATGTTGATAAAAACCGGCTGAGTGTGAGTGGGACTCGTACACGAAGGGTTCCGTATCAATATCTATAAAAACAGCAATAAAAAATAAGTTTTTTTAAGTAGTAATTTTATTCTTTGTTGTTAGTGCGGCAATAAAAATACATCATCTGTAAAAATTTAAACATTCTAGCTTTCACACACGAGATACAGCGTAATGTATGTATTCCTGTGTAAAATAGATCAACTGCCTTCCTCCCTGGCAGCTCGTAAGAGGCGAACATAGGTTAACTGGGTTACTACCAACATGACCACAGCTGTTCCTGCCGCCATAACGACATTGTCGTGTTCGGATCTGGAGGGTAGGGTAGCCGGTAGACTTGCACATAAGGTCTTAACAGCCCGATCACAGGGCAGCGGCGCACCTACAACATCTATGGTGTCTATAGGCCACATATAAAAAAGGCAAACAGACGGACAGCGGCATCTTGGTTAAAGAGTATTTGTTTTTACCCTTTGAGTACGGAACCCTAAAAAGTAATTATTATTATATGCTTTTTCGAGTGAATTAAGGAATAATGTACTCTCTGGTGTTTTTTATCACGTGTCTGATACGAAATCACTATAAAATTACCAAATTGACAACCAAATACGAACTGCCAATTATATTTTAATAGTTGTTTTTGTCATTTTCAACATTTCAGTACCTTAGAAGCACAACAGTGTAAGTCAGTTTTTTTCTGTTCTCTACTTCTCAGTGTTTTGTATACAACTTCGGAAGATCTTTCTAACGATTAAAACTGTATGTCCAAAAACATCCAAAAACATACAGTTTTAATCGTTAGAAAGATCTTTCGAAGTTGTATACAAAACACTGAAAAGCAGAAAACAGAAAAAACGGACTTACACTGTTATGCTTCTGAGGTACTGATTTAATCAAGTTTGTTGTATAGGGGCAACCTTTATATATTTAAGGCCTCTTTCACCATGTCTAAGTAAAGCTAAAAGTAAGCTCATCGCTCAGTAAACTTATAAGTAAATACAGAAAGCAATTTCGCAAAGTTCGAGTAACGTAAAATAAAAAACTAATTTACTTGATAGTTTTATATGTCAAGTTGTACTAATCAATGAGTAGTTAATTGATACTTTACTCAGACTTGGTGAAACAGGGCCTTATTTTAATATGTTTTCAGTATTTGTTGTTACAGCGGCCACATAAATAAGGCATCTAAAAAGTACTCATTATTAATATGTTAATAAACTTCTTGTTCTAATCAGATTTATATATTTTTTAAAACATAGCCCAACTACCTACCGAAAAGTTAATTGTCTCAATGTAAACATAGATATATTTCCGGGTCTGGGTGTTTATTAAATTTGTTCTTTTATATATTTAAGTATTTCTATGTATTAGTATCTTTGTCTAACACACATAACACAAGCATTTAATTTGATTACTTTGGGGTTAGATCAATTTGTATATATTGTCAAAGGATATTACTATTTACCAGCGGTGCCCGTGACTTTGTCCGCGTCTTTATTTAATTATAAGATTTTATAAAATTCTAAAATGAAAGTAGCCTAAGCTTTTCGTCAAATGAGCTGTCTACCAGTGAAAGTTCCGTCAAAATTGGTCTAGCAGTTTCAACGGACAACAATTCTAAAACTATTTTGGTATATGTGTCTTGTATACATATGTGCCATTTAGTAAAACGCGGTTATTTTAAAATTACATACAGATACCCCAATTTTATTAATTTGTATAGATACTTGACGAAAAAATTGCGTAACAGGTGTACAGTTGAATTGAGAATCTCATCCTTCGGAGTCGAGTAGGTATAAATAAATTAAAATGTCTTCACACACAACTGACTTCATTACTAAACTTCACTCACAATTAAAAAATATGTAGTCATTAGATATACCGCTAAAATTACTGCTATAATAAATAAGATACTACTAAATTTTACATACATATTTTTAGGATTCCGTATCCAAAGATTAAAAAACAGAACCCTATTACTTAGACTCCGCTGTCCACCTGCTTTTCTATCACCAGGACAAATTACACAAATTGATCTAATACCAAAGTAAGCAAATTATATGCTTATGTTATGAGTGTTAGACAACGATACTAATACATAGAAATACTTAAATACATACAAGAATACATTTAATAAACACCCAGACCCGGAAATACAAACATCTATGTTCATCACACAAATGTCTGTACACAAATACTAAAAACATAATAAAATAAATATCTAAAGGGTGCTCCCATATAACAAACGTGATTTTCTGCCGTTTCAATAGATGACAGTAACAATTTCAAAAATGATGTATTTCTGTAGTTTTAACAAAAAATACAAAAAACAGCATAGAATAAATATATACAGAGTGTTCCCATACAACGAACATGATTTTTATACCGTTATAGATATATACCGTTATGGTATGGAACTCTTCGTACGCGAGTCCGACTCAAACTTGACGGATTTTTTGATCACATAACATTACTTTATACAGTTTTATCTATACATTAAGTTAAAGATGTTATCGCAAATGTGAAGCTATTTAAATAGTGTGTTTATTATTTACTTCCTCCGTCAAAATATATGAGTTTGGTTTTTAATAAGATTGCTGGTTAAATTTATTACCAATCTTGCTATTTTAAATATATCGATAAAGACAGTGGGTCAAATGATACAAATCATTGAATGATTAGATAGTAATCATTACCATATATCAGAATTTCGTTCTGTCGCCGAACCAACCGACAGGTGATCGACCTACATTCTTGTATTTCTACCGTGAAGTTAACGTGCTTTCGAATAGACTCGAAAAGTCGAGAACAGGCGAATTCGATACACGTATTATGTTTCCCTTACACATTGTGCATATGTAAGTTTTGTTATTTACCTGAAGTTGGAGAATACCTGTCAAAGCAATTTTTTTGAAATTTTGTAGATTTACAATCACACGCTTGAACGACGACGAAACGACGCAAAGATTTCATGCCGAATATAATACAGTATCGTTTTATGTTATAATTTATTATCTAATTGGATTATTTCAAACTATATAAAAAATTGGTCTTAGAAGTAGTAATGAATGGACTTTAAATAAATTAAATATCCCTGGACAAATTAGACAACGATACTGACACATAGAAATACTTAAATATATACAAGAATAAATTTAATAAACACCCAGACCCGGAAACACAAACATCTGTTCGTCACACAAATGTCTGTCCCCGGCGGGAATAGAACCCGAGTTTCGCGGTTAGTCGATTCCTGTTAAGCGTGTACGCTAGCCACTCAACCAACGAGGCGTCAAACTTTAATTGGAAAAAGCTGGGTTATTTGGTCTGAACTTTCACGACAAAAATTCAATGCTTGCCCTTCTTGAGATTAAATTTTGAGTAGATTAGGAGATAAAAAGCTTCTTTAGCATTTCCTGTGACTGAAAGGGGTGTTATACCATTTGGCAATCTATCTGTTAAATATCTCGTACTACGAGTATTTTTACAGAAATTTAATGATATTATCACAAAAAGTTTAAAAAATAAATGAATAAAATTCTTTCTTACTCTTCATCAGATTTTACTCATTAAGATGGACTTTATCTTTCAAAGCCCATTACGAACTATGCGTTATTATCGACTCCACCCATTCACCGACTTTTAATTAAATCACGATGTTTTATGGTATAAATCGCTAAAGCAATCGATTCACAGAAAGTAATAACGCGTTTACACGCTCGATATAAATGAATCACTCGCTTATTTTTACTTTCTTTGTTACAGGTACATACATTCAAAAGAGAAGCCGTTCAAATGTACGGAATGTGGCAAAGGTTTTTGTCAATCTCGTACTCTGGCAGTCCACAAGATCCTGCATATGGAAGAGTCTCCACACAAATGTCCAGTATGCAGTCGGAGCTTTAACCAGCGTTCTAATTTGAAAACACACCTCTTGACACACACTGACCATAAACCGTATGAGTGTAATTCATGTGGAAAAGTTTTCCGAAGGAATTGTGATTTGAGAAGACATGCTCTGACTCATGCGGTAGGTGACGTTCCTCCCGGTGATGTACTTGACGTTGGTGAAGAGGATATCGGTAGACCTGGTTCACCTATAGAACCCGGCTACGATGATGAAGATGCGGAACTGTCAAGCCCAGAACACTCACCTGTGCGGAGAGCTCGATCTTCTTCAATTGAAAGTATTGGTAAAGAGCAGACTGAAGAAGTTCCTAGATCTGTTTCACCTTCTCCGATAGAAAAGACCCATTGTCACCACAATGAACCAAGAGACAGAGCTAGCCCATATACAATGCGCCCGCAACAGCAGGAGAAACATAGATTGCCATCAAATCTGTATGAAAAGCGTCGCTATACTTCAGATGAGATCATTGAAAAAGAAATGCGCTACATGGATATTCCTGAACATCAAATCAGACATCCTCAACTTCAAATACGCCGTGACTTACACCAAGTTCCTCCACCATCTACAAAAATACATCAAATGTCAAGTCCACCGATCGACCCAGGTCCTTCAGGGATGTTTGTAAGTTCATTCAGAAAGAGAAGTCACCCACCCGACGATGGCAGTAATATCAGATCATGTGGAACAGTTTACAGAAGCCGGTCGCCAGAACCAACTAACTTGAGTATGCCTAGACAACAAATGGTTAATACTGACATGATGTTAAGTATGTCACCAGGAATGATGAATATCCCTTCTTATCATAAATTTGGCTTACCTTTGCCCCCGCCACATCCACAAGTAGCCTTTAATCAAGTACCACATTCAGTATTAGGTCCTCAACAAACTGTTGCTCAAGACTTGATAGTCAAACATATGCCACCGAAAGATACGACTCCAACTATAATGCCAAATGTAACTTTTTGCAAAGAAACACAATCAAAAGAGAGCCAGCCCGATTCCAGCTGTATCACTAACGGTATAAAAAATATTGTAGGTATACAACCAAATCCCAATGCTAAGCCAGGTACAAGTCAATCGAGTGGACCCAAAAAGGGATTTAGCATAGAGGACATTATGAGACGCTGATGTTGAAATAATAAAGAATTTGTAAATAAAGGATAGTGTAAATAGTACAAATTAGGTTAACTTAAACCTAATGACTTGTTTAGTTAATTGTGAAAATCAGAGATAAGATTAGTCTTAAGTTTCCTGTAAATTTGAAAGATACAGTTACTAAATATTGATAATGAGATTTTAGAGAAAAGTATTATTACCTAGATACACAATTGTTTTTGGTTTTCATAAAGATCTCATACGATTTGTTTGTGCAGTGTTTCGTTTGTAACAAAATTTTAAAGTTTATCATAATATTGCATTGAGTATTCACCGTAAATGAATAAAAAGTGTTATTTATTTCTTAATTTAGCTTTTAAGTTTTAATTAAGTGCTCTTTATTTGCATATTTTTAAGTTTCCGATAATATTCAATTAGCACACGATGAAAACATACTTTGAAGTACGTTTTCATATTAAATATGATTTTATTTGTAATCCTTTTTAAATTTAATTTTACAAACGGTACTTTTATCTTTTTTATATTTAATATTATTTATTTGCGATCATGTATAATTGCCTATTTTTTGTATTTTTTTATGACTGGAAATGTCTTATAGTTTTCGCTAAGCAATCTTAGATATTAAAAATCAAATAAAAGATCACTTAAAATCTTCAAAAAATACCTGGCACTGGTAAAGAAGATAAGTGGTTCTTATATTTGGTGGTAAGTTTCTACAAATATTGAATTTCATGTAATTTTTTATATGTTATTACATTAGAATCGCATCAAAAAGTTTCAAACATCCAAATTTTCAATTCTAAAAGCAAAACATATTGTGTTTCATAGAAACATTTACTACTGATTTACGAAAAGGTATGATTTTTTGTTTTTTTTTTTATTTTCTCAAACACATGCATTACGCAGAATGGGGTTATTTAAAAACATTTTAAAACATGCAAGATGTATGCAATAAAAATATAGGATAAATGCAATATTATTTATTTAATATTAATGTTATATTAAATGATTAGCAGTTATTGTATAAGAAAAGTATTATTTATAAAGACTTATAGTTTTTTTAAAGGTATGAGTGTAAGGTATAGTGAATATGCATGTGATTTAGATAAGGCCCAAAAACTAACGTGTAATCTTTATTACTGAAGAAATGTACCCACATAAATATTTTTGCCAATATTCAAGTTTTTATTAATAAAAATAATTATTTTAAAGTGGGTTTTTATGAATTTTCCTCGCAAATTTTCTAAAACGCAACGCCATGATGTGACGTCGCGGTCCAATATCAACGCCATGTTAATTGATATTCTTATTTTTGCATCTTCTGGCATAATATGAAAATTTTCACACAGGGACAATACAATATTTATAATATATATAGTGAAATCAATTAAGTGAAGTGTAATGGCAAGTATAATAATACTTCACTCAATTTCACTTCGTTGACAAATTATTCTCACTTCTCAGTGGACAGTGACGTCACAAATAAGCGCGCTAAAATGGCGGTGTTTAAATCATCCGAAAATTATGATAATTTGATATTTTTAAGCTTATTTATCACTATTTTGCAAGTGTTATAATTTTAAAATGAATTTTTAATATTGTAAAAAAAATAAAAAAACATGCATATTCCTTATTGTGCGTAGTTTTCGTGAAGATCTCATATGACTTGTATGCATTGTTTTAAGAGGTCTAAGTTTTAAAAATTCCTATAGTAGGTTTAAGGCCATGTTATATTTTGTATAATAGTGATCACAGATACAAAATGCAAAAAAATGTATTTCGTTTTGAGATTTAATTATAGATTAATTTTAAGTCAGCGTTGTAAAGTTTAGACACTTATATTGTTAACGTTTACTTGAAATAAAATAAAAATAAGTTAATTATATTTCAAATTAAATATAAATTTAAGATTAAAATGTTGATAATCCACTTTTGGTATTTCAAAATCCGAATTCAAATAATATTAAAAATCACAAAATGGAACAACAATTTAATTTATTTTTATCTTCTTTCCATGTTTTCGCCGAGTTGTTTATCGTACATTTTAGTTTTTTAATTTTATTTTCAATAAGCATTTCATAGCTTACAAGCAATGGAAATCGATCATGTGAAATTGACATCGGTTTTGTTAAAACAAATCAGCTGACTTAATTAATTGTTAAAAATAATGTTATTATAATGAGCGTTTCGAATTATTGTATAAGATGATTGAAGAATGTTAATTAAGATTAGTAGATTAATAAACAAAAATTCAAAATACTTTGGGCTTTATTAATTTTCCTCATTTCTAAGTTTCTGTAAATTAAAAGCAAAAAACGGAGCCTATTACTAAGATTCCGCTTTACGTCTGTTTGTCTGTTTCTGTATCACCGGACTGAAACTCAGGAACCGTAAAAACTAAAAAGCTCAAACTTTCATAAATGTATTTCTATTGCCGTTATAATAATGGCGATCACACACCGAACAAACTGATGCAGGATTCTAAAGTTCGTTTAGGTAAATACACGAGGCGGTCAATAATGCTTGTAGTTTAGCGTAGTTAATGTTGACGCATGAGGTCCCGAATTCGATTCCCAGATAGGGCTACTTGTTCCTACGATATTCTTCAGTTTATTTTAAAAAATATAACGTCATCTGATTAATTTATGCCCGTCACATCATGGGTCATAGCGTCGGCTAATCGTAGGTGCATATCTACCTCTGCCTACCCTGTCGGTGATATAAGCGTGAGGAAATATATGTAGTAATACTTTGTATGTAATATTATTCTAACTTATTTCACAAAAGTACAAATATATACGAACTAGCTTTCCGTCCGCAGCTCCGCCCGCGTGACTTAATTTAATAATACAACCAACTTTTTTAAAGTAGCCTTTGTCCTTACTCAAGGTTAACTCTATCTCTGTCTAAATTTCATCAAAATTGGTTTAGTAGTTTAGTTGGCAATACAAGCGTAATAGACAAACAGACATGCAGAAAGACAGAGTTACTATCGCATTTATAATATAAGTACGTAATAGCAGTACTTAAAACACAGCCATTTTGGGTCTGGTATGTCGCCCTAGGCTCCAGTCTATGTAGCTTGCTGATAAATCCGCCGATGGATTTAGGATTCGATTCCATGTGAATTATGCATTTGTGTGATTAACATATATGTTTAGTTCTAGTTATTTATTATATAGAAATAGAAATATTTATTACAACTAACCAAAACACCATTTAACAACATTTTGGAATATTAAAAAAAATAATTTAAAAAAGAATATAACAAAATGTTTAAAAATAATTACTAGTCACCCGAACCTCAGGTGGCAATACACTAGTATTATCTTGGGTCTCACCTGTTTATTTATTTGTAAAATTTAAATATTAACATTTTTTTTGCTATGGAATAAGGAAGCGGACGAGCACTAGTCTCTCCTGATGGTAAGAGAGAACCGTGACCTATAGACACTATATTAAAAATACCATTACCATTACCATCCCAGCCTCACGTTGGCAACGCACTATTTCCACCTTTGGTGTCTATAAGCGATGTGTATTTCTTATTGTCAGGAAACCCATCTGCTTATTTGCTTTCCAATATC
>DVZL01003151.1:0-14346 GCA_018236625.1 Lasaia peninsularis
GTTCAATTCCCAGGTCGGGCAACTTTTCTTAAAAATGTTTTTCAGATTTTTCTGAGTAAGCATTACATTGCCCGGGAATGGAATGTGCCTGAAGTGGTGAAAGGCTTACAACCTATCACATCATGGGCCCTAGTACCATGGCTAATCGTAGATGTTCTAGTATATCTACTGGACTTACGAGTCGTGGGTCTCTTTCTAGCCCTTCGGGGATAATAGGCTTGAAGGTGCTTTTAGAATTATAACAATCGATATAATTGAGTCGATCCCATTTTACTATAAGTGACTTCTGATATTCAGGAAGCGTTTAACGTTATAACACGCTATGAACTACCAGTCAGTAAGCAAGACTTAGAGCAAGTCGACAATCTCCGATACAGCTGGCAGCAATTACAAGCAACCGCTCTCGCTTCCCATGTACAATTGCTAAAAATGCAGCCTCAGTTTGAGGATGATTTGAAAAATAACTTGGACAAATTTAGAGAAGACAATGCCGAATATTGCCATGAATACAGACATGCGGGACCTATGCAATCTGGGTTAAGTCCAAGAGAAGCCTCAGACCGTTTAATTCTATTTCAGGTAGGTACAATAATTACGTTCATATTACGTGATAAGTTCGAATAAAGTTTGGATTACTTAAAAGTGTAGTAAAATTTGGCTTATTTTACAGACAATAAAAAAAATGTTACTATGATATATAACTATGACTTATAATTGATGATAACATCTTGATCTAGAGACGTAAATTATAAGTAAAATGAGAATTACTTTATTGTCCTTAGCATTTATTGCAATATTACAAGAGGCTTAGCAGAGCTTATTACTTTGCTCTGAGGGTTGTAATGGATGTAATATCTGAGCTGTAAAACTTATGACTTTGAAAAAACACAGTGTAAGCTGTATACTATGTTCTATTCAACAAATAAATAAATATCAAAAAAACTTTTAAGAAAAGCTTTTATTATTTATCGATTTGCTCTCAACGAACCCTTTCATTTGATAATCATATTGTAGAAGTGCTTTAAAAACAACTTTTCCGCCATCTTGGTTGGTCCGCCATATTGGATTTAAAATGATGTCATGTACTACCTTATCGTGCATTGTCATCCAAATTAAACCTGTATACAAAATTTCAGCTCAATCGGATGATATCTACTTCAAAATTGAATTCTAGGATACCATTTAAAGATACATACTTACATACATACAACGCAAGTTACATAAAAGCTTTTAATAAAAATTGAATTAGATTACGCGTTCCTGTATCATAGTTATATTTCAATTTTGGGCTTTTTTCCCTATCCTACGGAACACTTTAAAGTAAACGGGATGAAATCTAACCTATAACCTACCTCGGAACATAGGTTAACCGAGAACTAATTCTTGTCAGGATCGGTTCAGTAGTTTCAGAGTGATTCCCAGCCGGGATAAAAACATACATACAGACAAAAAATCTAAAAAAGCGAAAGAATGTGTTTACTTGTTCAGCTGTTGCCCGTTTTTAATTGCCTGAACTTATTTTTTTAAATATCTTCAATGTATAGAATTCACGCTTCTACATTTTTATTGTATGATATACTGCGATGTATTACTGCATTTAACGCCATCTAGCATTAGTTTTTATTTTATTTTTTTCATACGAAAAAGGATTATCATTGAAATGCCTTCATCTATCTAAATACAAAAAAAATCGTTAAAACTGTTGGTGCCAATTCAATGAAACTAATTACAAACAAATGTTATTGTATATTGTTTAAATACGTACCTATTTTAAAATTTTGTTTACATTCTTGTAGAATCGTTTTGATGGTATGTGGCGAAAACTGCAAACATATCAAAACGGTGAGGAATTGTTTGGGCTGCCCCATACTGAGTACCCGGAACTTGCTCAGATAAGAAAAGAATTGAATCTGTTACAAAAACTGTATAAACTGTATAATGACGTAATCGACCGTGTTAGTAGTTACTACGATATACCTTGGGGCGAAGTAAACATCGAAGAGATCAACAATGAACTTATGGAGTTCCAAAATAGATGTAGAAAACTTCCGAAAGGGTAAGCGGCAAACTTGTACGAGGGTTGTTCAACATGTTAAGATTTTGTTTTAATTATAATTAAATGATAAAAATGTATGTAATACAAAATAACCTAAATATAATTCGCCAACTAGCACTATTTCGTGGTAACGCTTGCTAAATTAATGCTGAAGTTTTCGCACGTGGTCAATTTTCATGAATTTTTGCTCAAAATCAACGCTTATTGTTCAATTAATATTGACATATTTATTTCCAGTGTTGCGATAACAAACAGTTAATAAAAGTAAAGCTCCCAAAAACCTACCCATTTTACTTCTTATGATATCTTCAATTAACGAAGATCAAAAAATAAATAGGTATCTCCGGACAAATACATAAATTAATATAGTCACCAAATTAAGCGAACGTAATATGTTTGCCTCGTGAGAGTTGTAAGTGTTACATTAACATAAAAAAAAACTGATACTATCTTTATATAATAACTAACCTTATCCCATCATCTATCTGATATTTCAACGTTTTGCGTAGGCAGGTGGTGTCTGATAATTACTAAGGACACATAAATACCCAGGCACCATATATAGCAAGTTCGCATTATACCGTTGTCTACGACTTCGTTCACTATTTTAGCGAGGATCTGTTGGTATAATCTGTGCGAAACGATGTGGCATACACTCCTGAAGTAGCAAATGATCCTCAAACCAATTGTATTTCTTCAGCCGACAATTATATGTAATCTAAGCGTAATTTTTTTTTACTGTCTTAAGAATTCTATTGCCAATCACGCATTTCATTCGAAATACTCTTTAATGGCTGATAAAATTGTTTAACAATCTGTATTATAGTAAAATGTAGTATTTTGAACCAGCAAAGTATTAAACAACTTTAATACATGTCTGAAATCGCAGGCGAAAACACACCCTTTGATTTGAATGTATCATAATTTTCAATTTTAATAAATTATAAAAAAAAATCAATATGGCTGACAGAAAATAAATGTCTATATAAGTGAAATACAAAACTAAAATAGCATAATTTAACTTCACAACATTTAAATACAGGAAATGAAAACTTGTTAAAAATCTTCTGCTGATATTTATTTATGTTAACATTTATAATATTTCAGTCTTAAAGAGTGGCCTGCGTTCTACGCCCTCAAAAAGACAATTGACGACTTCAACGACATGTGTCCACTTTTGGAGTTGATGGCCAATAAGGCGATGAAACCTCGTCATTGGCAACGTATCATGGAAGTCACTAAATATATATTTGAACTGGACAATGAAGATTTTTGTTTGAAGAATATTTTAGAAGCACCTCTGTTACCAAACAAAGAAGATATTGAGGTAAGATTTATTGATCTCAACAATAAGTTTATCCCACAGGAACATTACAACAAGATAAAAAGTATAAAGTATAGCATTAACTTGGTAGACTTATAAATCTGCCTTCGATCCTGACTAAGCTTGCAAATGATTTTGCAAATGATTGCAACCCATGAATAACATTAGCAGTTTAAAGGCGATGATTATTTTTAACTGCCACTTCGTTTATAATCGAACATACACCAAATACCTTCAATATTATGGAACCAAATTTAAAATGTTTTCGAATTGTAAAAAAAATAATTCATCCTATTTGTCGTCGTTCGTCAATTGTTCTTTCTAATTGATAAAATCGGGCTATAGTCTGCGAATAAAAATAAAATAATTAATTAGGAAAGGCCACGTTTCTTTCTTCTTTCCTTGAAGATGCAGAAAATACTCACGATGCTTAATAATTAATCAAAAAACAAAAAACATTATATTATCTAGAAAATTTCATAATTAACTTGAAGATGTTTTTTTTTGCAGTTTTCCTATTAATTATAATCGGTTAAAAAGTAGCCTATGTGTTATTTCAATGTATAATCTATGTTAATGAACAATTTAGTGAAAATTCGATCAGTAGTTTTTGCGTGAAATAATAACAACCACTCACAAACTTTCACATTTATAAATGAATAAAAACGAAGAAAAAATATTTTTTACAAAACACTAAGATACATTTTCCATGACTGAATAAGTTTGACGACTACCTTCAAAACAAAAACATAAGTTTCAAGCGAACTCGAAATGAGTCAGTCAACTTAAACTTAGTCTATGTACTTCAAGTACATTGCGTCAAGCATTGGAACGCCTGAATCGAATATTCCAACAGGTGGAGTACTAGGACCGCATAAACTATAAGATACCTTATTTGTTGGTAAAATCAATAATCAGATGAACGAGATAACGAGATATAACTATCCTGCTTCTGCTATTGACTTAATGAAATGATGTCGACTAGCCAAGTGTGTTTACCTTTGAGACGTATTTTCCGGGAACATGGATATTTATAATTTTGAATAAATCATTTGTTTTAATCATAAACATAAAAGGAGTACTATCTGGAGGTAATACTCCTAACCGTAAGATTAAAAATCTATCTCATTTTCATGGGGCAGGCTATTTCACTCTGAGAAGGACGGTTTTGTTTGTTTTAACTTTGCCAATTACAACAGAAAATAGAGGTTACCCGGTTTAAAGCGAATTAACAAAATTACATACGTATTCGGGATAAAAAGTGGTCTATGTTCATCAGGGATAATGTCGGCTCTTCAGATTTGTATGATCTATTTGGTCCTATTTACCTTTTATTAGATATTACCCCGTGTTGGTCAGGATTCCGTTGTTGAATAGTCTAACTGCCTTCCACCCAGGCAGCTCGTAAGAGACGAGCACAGGGTCTATTGTCACCAACACCGTGACATTGACTAGGTGGTAGAGTAAAGATGGTGTTTGCTTGAACTCGCCCGGATTGGTACCACCGCCTTACCTACTCCAGCCACAATAGCGTCAGTGCTCGCCATTGTCGTGTTCTGCTTTGAAGGGTAGAGTAGCCGTTAAACTTACTCACGCAAGAGTAAGTTTAACGGTTGGTAATTCAGGTTGGTAATTCACCATTTCCACCTTTGGTGTCTATAGGCGACGTGTACCTATTTCTTACCATCAGGAAATCCGTCTGCATATTTGCCTTCAAATATCATAAAATAAACCTTCCTCTTGAATCACTCTATCTATTTAAGAAAACCGCATCAAAATCCGTTGTGTGATTTTAAAGATTTAAGCATACATAATATACCTAAGGGATATATGGACAGAGAAAGCGACTTTGTTTTATACTATGTAGTGATAAAAATTGACGTATTTTGACATAAAATAATTGTGAAAATTCAGCTTACTCAAATAATTACATAATTATTTTTTTACTTTAGTGTTATTACTTACCCACCCGCTTGCCCGCGACTTCGTCTGCGTTTTTATTTAATTTATTTATTTTAAACTAAATAAAAATTCTAAAACAAAACTAGCCCAAGCAATTCCTTATTAAATTAACTTTCTGTCTGTGAAAGGCACGTCAAAATCGATGCAACCGTTTCAAAGGTTAACGGGTACAAACAGACAGTCCGACAAAAAATTTGCGGTTTTTGTGAATGTCGGTATGTAAATTAAAAAGCGGTTATTTTAATATTACATGCAGACACTTTAATTTTATTTATTTGTATCTATAGATTATTGTTTTAGAACGCAGATGATTATTATAATGTATAATATGACATTTTAAGCTCCGTTGACTTTAATTATGTCACTATCATCGTATAATTAAAAATAATACTTAAATTGATACATCTTCGTACCTTAGCTGTATACTATAATATTTCAGCTTTCGTAACTTCCAACTATAACATGATTGCCTGGTCCAACGCGACGCTGATCACGTGGGTGTTTTACATTTAGCTAGCTACTACGCCACAATTCCTAAAATTTGAAAGAAAACCAATGATTGCATGAAATAGGGATTATATTATAAGGTTTCAGAGCATTAATTGCCTCCGATTTCACCACGAGAATGACCCGCAATTTTTTTATTATTAACTGGCATTGTATGTTTGTAATATATAATAAATATTATTGGACAAATTACACAAATTGATCTAACGCCAAAGTAAGCAAATTAAATGCTTGTGTTGTAGGTAAATGATGACAATGATATTAATACGTAGAAATACTTAAATAGATAGAAGAATAAATTTAATAAACACCCCGACCCGGAAATACAAACATCGATGTTCATCACACAAATGTATGTCCCCGTCAGGAATCCAACTCGAGCCTCGTGGTTAGTCGATGCAGTTAGGCGTTTACGCTAGCCACTCGGCCAACGAGGCGGCAAGTAGGATGTATGTTCGAGTGGAATCTTAGAATTCAATTTTGAAGTAGATATCTTCACCCGATTAAGCTTATATTTTGTGTACACGTTTAATTTGGATGACAATGCACGATACGGTACATGACATCATTGTAAATCTAATATGGCGGACCAACCAAGTTGGCGGAATACTTGTATTTAAAGCACTTCTATAATATGGGTATCAAATGAAAAGGCTCGTTGAGAGCAACTCGAAAAATAATTAAAACTCTAAATAGTTTTTCTTAAAATAAATTTATTTAATTTCTAGATAAGAGCTGATACGTTTGGGTTCAGATAGCCTGACGCTTTATTATCTATTTTGAAAGACATTTTTGATAACGTGAAAAGCCAAATATTATAAAGCTAATACATATTTGAAGATTACATTTATTTCCATCCTTTTTATTTTATTTTCTACCAGCTGTCACGGCGAACTTCGTACCGCCCGCACTTTGTTTGTATTTTTGAAAAAACGACACATTGGTGAATAAAATATTAAACCTCTCGTAATGCAACTTTGGCTTGTCTAATCTTTAGTGAATATTTTTCGACATGTCACAAGAATAAGTTAAAGATCTCAGCCTCAGATTCGTAAATGAAAAAAAAAATGTGTTGATCCGGATCCTCTGTGTAGAACAGACTAACTGCCTTTTAGCCAGGCAGCTCGTATGAGGCGAGCATAGATTTACTAGGTCACTACCAACATGACTACTCGGGCGAGTTGCTGCACAGCACTCTACCACAGTGCTGTGCAGCAACCCGCCCGAGTAGGGATCCACCGTCTTGCCTATTCCTGCCGCCATAATGACATTGTCGTGTTTCGTTTCGGAGGGTAGGGTAGCCGGTAAACCTGCACATAATGTCTAACAGCCCGATCACAGGGCAGCGGTGCACCTACAGCATCTATTGTTTATAAGGCACCGTTGGCCCTTACCATCAGGAAACCCGTGTGCCTGTTCGCTGTCTTATACCATAAAAAATATCGTCTTGCCCGTTAAACGAGCCAATGTGCCCAATTTTTTAACAGCAAACATTGCTGAGCTCAATCTGATCAGCTGGCTTATCAATTTGCTTCAAGATGTTCCCATAGAGTTGTGCATTGGCATCTACTTGCCTTACATTTGATATAGAAAATTTAATACGATTTCTTTTTTTTTTATTAAAAAAGATTGTTCATTTTTAACCAACCAGAAATCAGAATCGAGTGTTTTATTTCTGATTTCATAATGCGCAGTTTCTTGATCAAAGTATCATAATTAACACAATCAAATTCAGCAAATGATTTTCTAGTGAAATTTTAATTTTATGAGATATGGAAATTCGTCGTAAAGTGCATTTAGTACCACCAATGTGGCCGAACACCCTTTGCTGTATCAGCTAGTAAAACTATTAAAGTATAGTTGGTAATAGTTAACAAAATTAAGTTAACCAAGTCCTGAATTAAATTAACTGATTGAAAGAATCGCCTCTGTGGTGTAACGGTACGGCTATCGCCTGTTTAGACCGTTAGCCGCGAAGGATTCTGGGTTCAATTCCCAGGTCGGGCAACTTTTTTTAGAATATTTTTCAGATTTTTCTGAGTACGCATTACATTGTCCGGGATTGGAATGTGCCCGAAGTGGCGACAGGCTTGCCACCTATCATATCAGGGCCCTAGTCCCTTGTTTAATCGTGGGTGTTATAGTATATCTACTGGACTTACGAGTCGTAGATATACTAGCACACCTCTGCCTACCCTTTCGGGGATAATAGGTGTGAAGGCGTCAATAACCCAAGCCAATTTGCTTTGCTAACAATAAATCAATCCACATTAACTACTCGTATATCTAATTAATTATTTCAAAGTCCAATTTGGTGCCCAAATCCCATTCCATGTTTATAATCTAAGTTAATGATATCCCGTTTCTGGTTTCCAGGATATCTGCATATCAGCAATGAAAGAAAAGGATATAGAGGCAAAATTAAGACAAGTGACCAACGAGTGGTCCGTACACGAGTTAACCTTTCAAACTTTCAACAATCGTGGTGAGCTTCTGCTGAGAGGTGACACTACCGCAGAAACTATTGGACAGCTTGAAGATAGCCTTATGATACTTGGTTCACTATTGTCTAATAGGTAAGATACGTTTTTGTCATTTGGTAGGCATCGTCAAAGGGGTCCGACTCATGAAACGCTAGCTGGATGTAGAACAAAATATGTATGCCAATGGACCCCTTCATCCACGTTCGTAACTAAAGTTTCGTAACTGTTTACGAATGTGGAATTTTTTTCGCCGTTTCGTAACTAGTTAATAAACAAGAATTTTTCTTTCACTTTCGTAACCAGAACCTCCTAGTCACGTTAGGTCTCCTGGTACTTTATATTAAATTGTGAAATACGTTTTACGTGTCTAAAATATCAATAGGTGTTAAAAGAAATAACAAAAATATGACATTAATTATTTTAATATGTCTTTTTGAAATATAATTAAAACTAAAAGGTACTACTAAAACACAAAAATTATACTGTGAGGCGCGCTAGACCATGCAGAGTAGAGGAGAAAAAGTGGTAAAGCGAGCCCTGGGTTCCCTCGCCTAGTCGTGAAGAAGGCTAGGACTGATGCTAATGACGATGATGATGATTCTATCATGGCAAATGAACAAATTAATTTCTGATGTGAAAACACGTCGTTTACAGACATTAAAAATAGTATCAGAACCACAGGCTGGATTATAGACTTCTTACTTCAGTTTACCATCTATCACTCTCATATGAATATTACAATAGCGGCAACTCTTCACCTTGGTTACAGAAGTAATACTTTTAAAATAACTGAACAAATATTCATCATTATAATTAATTTACTGACCAATAGTTTGATTACGCAAACTTTTTAGTAGATTTTATTAGATTTGTGGGAGGATAAAAAAACATTAATGTGGCTTAATGTCGTCAGAGATATAAACATTACCAGAAACTTATCTGTCTATCGTCGTTTTTGAATTGGAACACGACAGTATCAATATTGTTATATAAAGATAAAAAACGCCATATAGGTGGATAGATTGCAATATTTTACTATTTACAACTAATATTTATAAAAATGATACGGTAGTTGCCAATGTTAAGCATGTATTTCATTCTCATAGCACCTGCTTTTTTTGACTTTGTCAACGAAACTCACCGATAAAGTTACATGCCAATAGAGTTAGCAATATTACGTACTTGTCGTAATTGATCCACTTATGGTATAAGTTTTTAAGTTAATGTATTGTGTCGTTGTTAACCATAATTTTTCTATAATTAAATTTAATTCACCACCCATGTTTATTTTGTCTCCACTAGCCAGGGTAAACTGGGAGAAAATGCTTATTGGCATTAAGTTCGCTTTTTTACATAATTTTGTGCAAAAAAGTGTTATCCTCAGATAAAAGATGCATTTACCTTCATGGGTATTTGTGTAGTGCTAATTTTTAAAAGCTCTTACTTAACTTGCATTGTATGAATGTAAGTATGTATGTTCGGCTGGAATCTTAGAATTCAATTTTTCCTATCTTCACCCGATTAAGCTTAAATTTTGTATACACGTTTAGCTTGGATGACAGTGCACGATAAGGTACATGACACCATTCTAAATGCAAAATGGCGGACCAACCAAGATGGCGGAATACTTGTATTTAAAGCACTACTCCAATATGGGTATCAAATTAAAGGCCCCGTTGAGAGCAACTCGAAAAATAATAAAAGCTTGTTCTAAAAAAAAATTTTTTTGGTTATAAATTTATGATTTTTGCTTATAATAGTATCCAAGAAGTTGGCAACTGATGTTTAAATGTAAAAGACATAGACGTGGACAGATCCGCAAGTAGGTAGCTTGTAGTAAAGTATTGAGGAGGAACCACTAAATGATTGATTGATGTATCTTTGCAGATATAATGCACCATTTAGAAAACAAATCCAACAATGGCTATACGATCTTCAGAGCACCAATGAAATTCTAGAACGTTGGCTCCTCGTTCAAAATATGTGGGTCTACTTGGAGGCCGTGTTTGTAGGGGGTGATATTGCCAAACAATTGCCAAAAGAGGCGAAGCGTTTTTCCAAAATTGACAAATCTTGGCAAAAGATAATGCAAAGAGCTCACGAGACTCCCGGAGTCGTGTCTTGTTGTGTCGGTGACGATCTCCTGCGACAGCTTTTGCCACATTTACAAGAACAATTGGAATTATGTCAGAAAAGCTTAAGTGGATACTTGGAAAAGAAACGTACTATGTTCCCGAGATTCTTTTTCGTTTCGGACCCAGCCTTGCTGGAAATTCTGGGACAAGCTTCCGATTCACACACCATCCAAAATCATCTGCTGTCGATATTTGATAACATAAGATATGTAAAATTTCACGACATTGGTAAGTTCAATAACTAGTACTAGTACTAGTTTTTACCCCGTGTTGGTCCGGGTTCCGTTGTAGAATAAGCCAACTGCCTTCCACCCAGGCAGCTCGTAAGAGACGAGCACAAGGTCTATTGTCACCAACACCGTGACATTGACTAGGTGGTGGAGTGCTGTGCAGCAACTCGCCCGGGATCCCTAATCCACCGCCTTACCTATTCCTGCCGACATAATGACACTGTCGTGTTCCGGTCCGGAGGGTAAGGTAGCCAGTAGACTTGCACATAAGGTCTAACAGCCCGACCACATGGCAGCGGCGCACCTACAACATCTATGATGTCTATAAGCCACGGTTGTCTCTTACCATCAGGAGACCCGTTTGCCTGTTCGCAGTCTTATACTATAAAAAAAAGAATAATAACTAGCTACATTCGTGCTTTTGCCCTCTTCTCTTCATTCTATACCCGTTTCTATATGGACGTAGTTAAATAGAAAGGATCCAAACTAAACAAACACCAAAATTGCGTTAAAAATATTAAAGAGGTCGTAAAGCTCTATAATTTCCTTCTGTTAAAGATCCTGCTGATAAACAAAGCTATGACACTTAGACAATCATTAAATGCCAACCCACATGTATGGTCGGTATATATTATTATTCATCAGAAACAATCCAACATGCTTGCAAGTATTATGTGATATCGAAATTTTAAACCCTAGGCTAATATTTATATAACAAAAGAGATTCAATCCACTGGGGTCGTTTCTGATAGTTTATTTAACTCGTAAATCAATTATGACAAAATATCTTTAGACCTTAGTCTTTATTTAAGTTACACTTTTAAATACGGGTTGATTAAAAATGGTGTTTCAGTGATTTAATTCGGCAATTCAGTTAATAACTACTTTCTATAAAATTTAATTATTTCAGAAATCTTAAAACTCAATTCCGCAAATGTGGTAAAAATAAGGTCAAGATGGCGCAATGCTGTATACTTTATTCTGTTTTTTTAGTATTATTGAACATAAATACTTCATCAATGGAAAGTTCTACTGTCTAGCTATCAAGGATTCAGCCTACGGAGTCTTAGTAATAGTGACCTGTTTTTACCTTTTCGATTGAGAACCCTAAAAAGCCACGCAGGCGCATCAAACCTCGTTGCCCGTTCGGAATAGACTAACTATACGCTCTGTGATTCATGTGGTCTTAGTGCTTTTGAGGCGCATTCATCAATACTGGACACGAATCAATAGTGAAACGGAAAGTTTTTAATTTTATATAGGTAGCTTGCCTTTGTTCGCGTGTGTTGGTCAAAACTACACCTGAACTTTGTACCAAGTTCGCAATAATAATCAGTATTTCATTAGGGTTAAGGTGTTATTAGGAAACACATACAAACGAAATATTGCATTTTTAACGAAAACGCACTACAGTTGATATTTTTCAGTAATTGATTATTTTTGAAAGGTTTTACAATTAGACGAAAACAGTTTTGATGGGGGTTCAAATCCCTCTAAGCACCAGTAATGGTGTACTTTTTTCACCTTTGTACGGGGGCTCTGAGTACCATCTATTCACTTTCTAAATGGCTTGATCATAGAGCATTGTTTAGAGAAATATTTGTTTACTCAGTATTTTCTACCGCATCTACCTCGAGTTACATATGCTTTGAATAAAGTTGTTTGGTTTGATATCTGCCGCTAAAATTTTACTTTCGGACTTCACTACAGGGCATAAAAAACCATACCAACCGCCTTGATGTGTGACGTTCTTCTATACCATTCGATTCTAAAGAGATTTTCTAATCTCCACATCTATTTGGAACGAATTACCAGCGGCAATTCCTTCCTTCTTTTTCAACTTTAAGAAAAGAGCGGATTCATGCTTAAAATATCGACAACATATTTGTAATACACTCGGTGTTGCGGATGTTCCTGGGCGATCACTTACAATCAGGAGACCCACTTGCCCGTTTTCCTTCTCTTCTATAAAAAAGAATAAGGACGGTCTGGTGAAAACATATTTCTCTTACAGAATATAATAAGATGATAGCCATTGTGTCTTCTGAAGGAGAAGAAATAAAACTGGAGCGTCCTGTGCGTGCGGAAGGTTCTGTGGAAACCTGGTTGACATCTCTATTGCAATCAGCTCAAAGCAGTCTACACTCTATCATTCGCAACGCGGTGTCTCTTCTAAATGATCCAGCTTTCAACCTCCTTCTGTTTTTGGATAAAATGCCGGCACAGGTTAAAATTTTTATACTACGTATACTGTAATTAATAAATAAGTTTACCATGGGCCTTGAATAGAAAAAACTTTGGAAGGGGGGTCCTGGATTTTTTTGACAACCCATTTTTAACACGTTCACTGCGTTAGTGCAAAAATTAAACTTACTTCCCATGCGTTACGACTCCTATACTTGCCGTACCAGTAAAGTCAGTTGTGCGTTACGGTTGGTATTTTGCCGTACCAGCACTTGACTTCGAAGGCTCTTAAAAACATGAAAACCTTTAGATTCTAAAAAAAATATACTAATTTATAGATTAAACACCTGTATATACACTGCCGCCGCCGCCGGGATTTCTACCTAATATATAAGGAGTTATAATTTTTTTTCAAAATCAGTGGTTTTACGGCAAAATTCATGCCGTGCCGCATAGAGCATAAGTTACGCTAGTGATGGGAAATATTTGTAAAATATAAAACAATTTTGATTTTTCAAATGGGTAGGAATATTGATTACAATTTGAGATCAAAAGTAATTAAGTGTACGTCGTGATTATTTAGTTTACTTTTAATTAGTATGTACTTTATTATAGCACTTCTCCAAACACATTGGTTTCTGGCTTTCTTGGCATATAGTGCGTATTCTTTTCACCTTCTTATCAGGTTTTCGATTGGTTCCCCAACTGTCATTACTATTTTATTCATCTCCAGCTTCTTACGAGACCGTTTCACGATTATTTTCCAATTTAGGCAGAGCGTCACTTAATCAGCAAAGTACACGGTACAACACTACGGTGCACTGAGCTGCTCAGTGCGGTAAGGCGTCAACGTTACGGCAACATACTCGCCGTACCGCACTAGTGATAAATATTGATGGTTCTGTGCGTTACGGCAACATAATATGCCGTACTTTTTTTGCAAAAATAAAACCTACTTGAAGCAAGAATGTCGGAAATATACTCCTCTCATTTGTGCGTGCACGGGAACCTATAAAATCTACCCACGCACCTCGCGCAAAACAAGGACATCAGATCGCCGCATAGTTCGGTAGTCAAATACGGCAAAATAGTTCTCGTAACGCACTCAACGTGTTAAGGAAAAACGAAACTTTGTGCGATAACTCGTCAATTTCGAAGTTACTCGCTGATGAAATTACTGACACTGGTACTCTATGACCAGAAGAAGGATATAGGTTTTTTCCTATTATAAGAATCAGATAACTATGTGTCACTATGAAAGATATAGAAATTTAATATGAATGCGAAGCCGTGGGATAGAGTTAATCTATCGATAAAACAAAGTTTCATTCACATGTTTCGTTGTAAACAAAGTTGTGGCTTACACATTTCAATTTGATATATTCACGCGACTGTTGACAATAACAGTGATGACAAATGAATACTGTATTACATTAATATTCACACGTAATCTGGTTCATGAGTA
>DVZL01003152.1:0-14346 GCA_018236625.1 Lasaia peninsularis
GGAGTAAGTCGACGAAAAAACTGCCGTACGTTAACGATTCTCGCGAACGCTGCCTAAATGGTTAGAGATGTATGGTTCTATAGAAAATTTGTAGAACTCAATAATGTCTATAAAAAAGTCCGCGATAGTATACACTAAACATTTATATTTTAACCATTAAAACCACTTTTCCATAGAATAAAAGTAATTAAAATTATTAGCCTATGTTATCGTCTAAAATCCTAACTGAATACTGATCCTTATCCAAATAAACTATTTATTCAGCAAGATTATTTCACACACACACATACACACACACACACGCAAGCACGTACGCACGCACGTATGCACGCACACACACACACACATACATAAAGCGTATTAAAAACATTTGGCCCTAAAGATGGCTGGAAGCAAACTTATATATTTTCAATGTACAGATCTTGAGTATTTGTCTAGATAAATTATTTAAAAGACCTTCAACATTGGACAAACATGCAAACAGATTTCCTGATGGCAAGGAATACGCGTCACCCATAAATAAGCTTGTGTAATTTACCGATTACAAAACCAAACCGAAACACAACAGTAGAATTCCATCATCTATGATGGTCCAGATTTGATGCCAAAACAAAAAAGTAGTCGTGAACCTCTTTGAAATTGCTTGGCAGGAAACCAGTTGGAATATATTATTTAAAGACGCCTAACATGACCACTGTTTAAAATTGATCTAGCTGGCAATTATCCGAAGTAAAGGAAATGACAATAGAAATGAAGTACTTTAATGATACTGAGTTATTTCCCATTGATCATATTACTAATAATCTATATTAATAAAAATGAATGGCTAAATGTGTTGTAAAGCGCAAAACTCGAGAATGGCTGAACAGATATCTCGATTTATTTTTGCTGCGTTTGATGAAGTCTGAGAAAGTTTTTTTATGAAATAAAATACTAGGAAAATTTTAAGGAACAGAAAAAAATGCTTTATTTTTTTTCATACTAACTTATTAGCTGTCAATATCAGGCGGTACGAAGTCACCCGGGTCAGCTTTGAAACTATTTCTACTTTGAAAATACTTTAGATTTAGTGTGATTTTTGTGGTTTTTTTTAAATTTTATAGTCCAATAATAAACAAGTATTTCCTTCTGTAATGTTCTGTGGACGATGTCGCAGGCGTAGACTAGACTAATATATGGACATTGGGTTGTCTGTAAACCTTATTATAATATTATTTTCATTGAAAGGTATGGACGACGGTTCGTTTTATGAATATTGAAGAGGCCGAGGACAACATAAACAAACTTTGGAAGGTCTTTCTCAGACACTGTTTGTTTTTCATAGCTGGGTAAACTTATTATTGAAGATGTTAATGGAGTAGGTGGTTACTAAAATATAGTGATGTTTGTCTGTGTTTTATATTAAAGGGTGGGAGGTGTATTACAATGTTCATTAATGTTTTTATATAATTAAATATAATGTTTTTAGATTGTTTTGAGTAAGCATTACATTGCCCGGGATTGGAATGTGCCCGAAGTGGCGAAAGGCTTGCCACCTATCACATCATGAGCCCTAGTACCTTGGCTAATCGTGGGTGTGTTCTAGTATACCTACTGGACTCACGAGTCGTAAATAAATATAAGAACACCTCTGTCTACCCCATTCGGGGATAACATGCGTGAAGGTACTTTTTTTATTGATTAGACTTAAAAAATAGTTTTATTGCGGTATTACATGCGGTTGATAGACGATAAGAGAACGAAAAATAAAATAGATGTGAACCTAGAAGGAACAAGAAAAAGTAGAAAAGCAATAGAATGAAGATTACGTCACGGACGAGAGTAGGTATTTACTCCAAAAATGTAAAAAGCATTTCAACTTAATCATAAATCCAGTATGTTTAAAGTAACACTAAGATACTCGTGTCATAATATGCCTATGGTTTTATTTTTAGCTAATTTATCTTTCTAACTTATATCATTGGAATAATAAAATTATTTACCATTATTATTATACGATTCCTAACAATAGTCTGCTCTGCTGTGCTCGTGTTAACTATAGTTTAAAAACGTAAATAAAATCAGGAGCGAGCTCTATCATTAAGCACTTACAAATAAAAAAAAACTTTCGAAAGCTTTTTACGTAGCACGTTTACAATGTTGTAAAAATGTACGAGTCTAAAAGCTTCGGAATAAACAGTTATATTATCTGCCATTTGTTTCACGTGAGAAATGTTTGCGTGTATCTTTGGAATTAATCATTGGGAAAGCGCCACACTTGAGTGTGCTCTTTTATTTATTTACTCAGTAGGAGAGCTTTCTTTTTAACCTTGGCAATGTCATTTGAGCGTTTTTAAGTCTCTGATAAGCGCTAATGACGGTTTATCGTGTCATTTGTTTTTTTGCCATATAAACGTGGTAGAGTATGGAAAACTAGGCAGTTTCGATTTTCAAGAGGTTCCTAAATCTATAATTAAATAGTTTAATTGCCTCAGTGGTCGATTGCAGTCGGTGTCCAACATTGAGGCGCGAGGTTCGAGTTCGATTCCCGGGACATTGAATTTGTGCCCGGTAGTTGCATAAGTATAATATGTTTCACTGTTTCCCTCCTCATCTCCCCCGGGAATATGGGCGAGACAATATTTATTTATTTAATATTATATTATTAATAAAATAGTTTTATAAGTTTTTAAATAAGTATAGGTTACTTTTGTTTTGAAGTTGGAGTTGTTAGTCTCAGGATCTGACCTCATTTTAAAATTATCACATTTAATAACTTAAACGCTGTAAAACTGTAAGAACCGACTTCATTTTCAATATCATGTTAGTAATTTTTTTTTTTATTTTTATTGATATTTTTAGAAAGTGCTGAACTTATTCTCTTAAAAATAATATAAGTTTACCAGCTAATTAGCTAAAATTATATTATATTTAAGTAATATGACAATATCAAGTAATGTTAATTATATAGTTAATGGCTAGTTAATACCAATATCAGTAAAGGTTTTTAGTGAACTGTGAACTTTCCAGACGGTAAGAAGTGTCGCTCATCGACAATAGTAATGAATATAATATGTTTATTACAATAATACTGGAATCGGTAACAAATCCTTCGCTATTGATTATATTTGACTTATAGATGTTTACAAGTCATGTACACCCCCAATTTATCGGTAGAATGGCGCCGAAGGGGTGTCAGTCATTTGTCTGTGTCAACATAGCCGTAATCTAAAAGACAAAAGCGAAAAAGCGAGTTATATACTGCGTGGATTAATTATGAACACTGTATTTCACTTTTCAGAATCCGCTTTTACAATGGCAACTAACTTTTATGAATAAATATATTCACGACTATATTCCCCAAGTGGTAGGCAGATGTGACTACTTATGTACCCATGATTAGCCGATGATGTTAGGACCTATGATAGGTGACAAATCTGCCGCTTTACCTGGCATAAAACCAATCAATCTTATGTTTTTTATATAAATTGAAAATGTGATAAGAACATTTTACTACCTGGGAATCAAACCGGGACCTCGTTGTTGGACCTGAAAGTTGGACACCGACTACGCTTAATCATAGAGGAGTTTTAATGTGCTATGGTAACTTTCCCATCAGGCAGCACGTATGATATTGACTTCTATTTCCTGGTATGAAGTCTATGGGACGTTGTGATTACTTTCCATAAAGGAGCTCATTAGCATGATGATGATGCATGAAGAAATAAAATATCGCCCGGGTAGAGATTTGCCTAACTTGTTCCTACCGTCATGATGTCAATGTCGTGTTTCGATCCGGAGGGTAGGGTAACCGATAAACATTTCTCTAATAAATAAAAAAAGTCTTTGTTTAAAAAAAGGAATTTTATTTAGCAATATTACCTAATACCTTTAAGCGAGCAATTTAAATCTACGATCTCGGAATCGGTTCGAATGATTTTCTTGAAATTCTGTATTTGGGGGGTTTTAGGGGCGATAAATTGTTTTCAGAAAATGTCGTTTTATGGCCATTTTCAATAAACTATCTTAGGCTTACAAGAGTTTTGTTGCCTTATCTCTTATCGTTGATAGGTTACTAAAACCATTAATCATGTTTTTATTGAATAAAAACCTCCTACAATTTCATTAGAATACTAAATATCGCCACCATTTACGAAGTTAGAATAACTCTGTAGGAAAATCGGGCGCTTTAAAACCCGGGTTCAAAACTCGGTCCGATTGTTTCTTTTGTTTTTTTATTTTATTGTATTATTCATATTCCAAAAAATAACATAATGTACTAAAAAAAAAACACCGAGCAAAGCTCGGTCATCCAGATTCTGAGAGCATAATATTATGTCAACAACTTCAAATTTTTCGGTTCCAAAAAATCGCAATTTGTGTGTAAATAAATAATCCGTGTAAATAATTAGACAACTAAAAGCAATGGCTGCTTAGAAGTAGGAAATAATTTAAGTGAATCAGGGAAAATCGATATTGCTGATATCTGAAAATAATATTAATTTTGTCATATATCTAAAAGTACAACTTTAATATTTATATTGTGACTAGCTGACCCGGCTTCATACCGCCTTAGCGTAGCAATGATGCACTACTTTATTTTATCCTCGAATTAAATTTCCGAACAAACGATGCTCTTTCAATATAGTCTATGGCTGTGAATGACATTGACATTCGTTACGCGCTTTTTTAGAATATGCAAAATTAAATATATATTTTTCTAAGAGATTTTCTTAATATTTTTTTCCGTAAGAACCTTTTCCTAATAATAAAAAATACAACAAAAAATAATTAGTGAAATCGGTCCAGCCATTCACGCGTGATGCCGTGACCAAGGAAAACGGGTTTCATATATACAAATGCATTCGCACGGGGTAATCAGTTTTTATTATCATATTGTTTTGATGATATAAAAATAGACTCCCGAAAACGAGCCTCTGGAATGACAAATAGTTGAAAACATGTTTGTGTGTAAACTATATAAGGTGTAGAAAAGGCATATATCTCGTAAGTATAGGTTAAGTAAGTCTTTACCAAGAATATCACTGATGGTGGAAAGCTATGTGCAACTTACCCGGCCTATACCACCTAAAATTTTTCTGCCATCATTTTATCTGCGTCATGTCATGATCTGAAGGGTTGGTAGATGTAAGGCCTAATACAATAGGACAGCAGCTACATACGCATAATATTTTTCGTGTTTATAGGCTATAGGATTTGTTGAAAATCAGAAAAGCCTGCTACATAAAAATAATATATTTGTATCTTACACACACGACATTCTAATTGAAAATATAGCTATTGTGAAAAAATCGGCGAAGTGCGAGTTGAATTCGCGACAAAGGGTTTCGTTCCATTATCTGTAAAAACGGCAGAAAATAAGTTAGTTGCCTTCCTTCAAATATTTATTTCATTGTTTAGTATTTGTTGTTATAGCAGCAATAAAGATACATTATCTGTGAAAATGTGAACTTTCTAGCCATTACGGTTCATGAGATGCAGCCTAGTGACAGACAGATAGTCACACAGACAGACGGACAGCGGAGTCTCGTTAATAGGGTTCCGTTTTTACCTTTTTACTACGGAACCCTAAACAGACTCAAGATCAAGACTGAATAAGCAAGACCGAGACCCTCGTCTTGCTTTGCTCATCACTTACTGTTACAATATTTTAAAGATAAATGAGGTTCGTATATAATATGAACTCAATTTTTCTGAGTAATAGGTTCTTTCAGTGACTAATTTGTAACAATATCTTTAGTTGTTTGAAGACATTGTTTGGAAACTTTGTTTTTTTTTGTTTGCAACACGAAAAAACTTAACTGAGCAGATTATCCGCTGATAGCCTTTGTCTGTGATATGCTTCATCTGTTAGTCGCGTCAGTCAGTCAGTAACGTCAGTATTTGTTACAGACGTTATTCGGCTTTGGAGGATAGATCATTTACCAAACTACTCTATCCGGCTGTACTATATAGGCCAGATATCTCACTCTCGTAGTGTCGGATTGTTTTAATTATGTCAACAACACAAAACTCGTTTTGTGGTGTTGAAACTGTGTTGGTGTTGAACGTCACTGACCATCTGCGATGCTTAGGTTTCATTTCCGACGAAAATTAATATTTTTTATTTCCGAATCTGGGTGTTTATTAAATTTATTCTGTTGAATAACTGTTGCTATGTGCATCTTTGACTAACGCCCATAACACAATATATATATATACTATTATATTATGTTAGTCAAAGTACAATTTTCGTATCTTATGGTTGGTATGTGTATTTAGTCAAGGATATTTATTTATATGATATTTATTTGTTTAAAGATATGTGCCTCTATAGTGTCAGGGTACGGCTGTCGCCTGTTACGACCGTTTGTCGAGTGGGGTCCGGGGTTCAATTCCCAGGTCGGGCAACTTTTTTTAAATATTTTTCAGATTATTCTGAGTAAGCATTACATTCCAATCCCGGGCAATAAGAAATACAAGATAATTAACATATTCAGTTGCACAAACATGGTTAATATCTAATTCCCAGGTCGGTCAACTTTTCTTAAATTTTCTTCAGATTATTCATTGCCCGGATTGGAAAGTGTCCGAAGTGGCGATACGCTTGCCACCTATCACACCTATTGTGGGTGTTCTAGTATATATGTAACTGGACTTACGAGTCGTGGATATACTAGCACACCTCTGCCTAATCCTTCGGGAATAATAGGCGTGAAAGTGTTTTTAAACATATTATGTCGGCCAGTCTATAGAGTCTACTGCGGATAGTTTTTGTTAGAAGTGTAATCTTCAGATTGTATCTTTCGCTTTATTGTTTCATTTATACTTCCCTTAAAAAACTTCTGAATTTCAATACAGATCAGAGGCGTAGGGTAAAATTAAATAAGTAATGCGGATTTCTTCCATTCAGAAAGGATTATTTAAACTAGTATAAATAAATTTCACTTCAAAAACAAAACATCGGACTTAGGTATATATGAATAACTTTTCAGGGTGCCGTATGTCACATCATAAATACCAATTCCACGGCCCAATAACTCACCTGTTCTAAATCAAAATGTTACGGAAATGCCACCTGAATCACTGTTCTGGGAGTTCCAAGTATTAAGGCGCTGGCGCGCAAGAAATAATTTACGCGAATGCGATGATATTTAATTCGTGGGTATATCGACGAATGACCATTTGTATGGCAAAAAATATCCTGTTGTTATACCATGTGGTATCAGGGTTTTTAAACAGAGCCTGACGATAAAAGAAACGCATCTTGAGGAAATCCGGATTCCCTGTATTCGAACGCAAAAAAAACTAGGATGGGGTCTGATTTTCCTTTTGGGTTGCAGATGTTAGATGTCAGGTTCTCTAACATTTTTTGCCTTTGAAAACAAAAATTCGGGTTTCTTCAATATGCTTTCCTTTATCGCAAGACCAATCAGAAAATTTACTTCAGTTAGAAAAATTCATTGTTGCATAGTAGGATTTGAATCTTGACGACCGGAATTACTGACGCTTATAATATTACTATTATTTACTTTACTCCGACTTATTAGCAATATTTTCAGATTTAACTTAAGTGGGGTCAATGTTGTAATAAGTTTTTGATTTAATTCTGTGTGTGTTGTATTGTATTTTCTTTTTCTATTTATATTGATTATTATAAATGGGACCTAGTATCTTGAATAAATAAATTATATTATTATTATTATTATTATAAACCTAGTTTATTTACATTTAATGTAAATAATAGCAGAATTTAAAATAAAATAGCGTTTAAATTGCAAATGAGTATATATTACATCACTCGCCGCCGCCTTAATGTAGTGGTTAATGGTATAACCAAACAAGAATTAATGTTGGGTACTCGTAAGTTAGAGGACTTTGGTGAACGATTTGTGGGCCAAGTTACAAGTTGAATGGTTATTTATGTTAAACAAGATATAGTTTCTTGAAATAATAAATTTTCAGCGTTTCTTACAGGTGCATAAATTGTTTTTTGGGGATCCGTGGCCAAATGGTAAAATCGGGTCCCTATTACTAAGGCTCCGTTGTCCGTCTGTCACGTCTTATCTAATGAAACGTGATGAATAAAATCTAGAAAGTTCAAAAAGGTGTATTTCAGTTGTCACTACAATAACATATACCCAAAGACAAGGTAAAATAAATGCGGGGGGTAAGTTATAATAACCTAAGTATACCACTATTGTATTTTTTTGTAAGTGTGTCTTGTAACAAAAAGTAATCTCAATAAGTTGAAAAATCGAAATTTTGTTGGTTTTATAAATAACGAGCATAAGTTAACTGGGTCACTCACAATATGACTGCTGGTGGTTACTCTACCACCACTCTGCGTTAACTCGCCCGGGTTTTCAGGCAATTTTTAACATTGTTCTTTCTTCAAGGAATATTGTAATAAAAGAGTTACCGAAATTGGTTCTGCGCTTAACATTTGGAGATCCATTTTTATTTATACATATACTAGCTGACCCGGTGAACTTCGTACCGCCTTACAGTCAATAAATGTCGTGTTACCTTTTAGCTAAACTAATATAGGCTCTGATGAACATTATACAATGATACAAAATAAATATGAATATGGATAGAAATATAAAACACTTTATTACGATAAATAATACACACAGAAAGAGAATAAAATTTAAAAAATATATAAAAGTGTTTTTTCGTTAACCTATAGATAAAATCGTATAAATTGTCTTCGGTAATAGAAACTTTAATTTGCGCAAAATAAATTTCTGAACGTATGCGTAAATGTTAATCATTTGTCATTATTTCTGAACGCACGCATAAACTTCTGAACAAATTTCATGTATTTGTTTAATACACTTTTCAACCTTTTTAATTGATTAAAAAAATACAGACAATAGTTTATTCACCCTTTTTAAACACAAAATCCGAAGTCTTAGTATTAGGGGTCTTTTTATGCTTTGGGCATGGAACACTCAAAAACACGTTACCAGAACCCAAAAACCAATTGTCAGCTCTTGATCAAATTGAATTGGCACCAACTGGAACATACTAGAACCTTTCGAGAGAAACTTCGCAAACTATGTAAAAAGTTCTATAAATTAGCAATTATGTCTACACCAACGTTATTTAGCCACGTACATGTGTAATGTCTACGTGGGTCCCGAATCTTGGGATATTGAAACCCGTGTCCTATTTCTGTCTCAGCTCCGAATACGTGCTCAATAACATTCAAACACGAACACTTTTTAGCAAAATATGGATGGAATTCTACAGCATGAAATAAAACTACCACCTCTATTTATTTCCTTATTAGTCACTGTCATTGTCCAGTCTGATTCACAAGGTATAGTAGTAGGTATAATTGAATCTTAGTGATTTCGTGGTTACGGCTTTGGCCTTACAGTTCAGGCAGTTCAGGTTTGAATCCTGCCATAAGTATGATAGAAAAACCATAGTATCATATTCATATTCTAACATACGTATATTTTCTAAGTGCTCTTACGGTGAAGAAAAACATTGTAAAAACTGTCAGATGGTAGTCATCTGAGTAAAAACTAGCACCTTTATCAAATCCCCTAGATTAGGTCGATTATAGCTGATGTAGAAATGGGAATAGGCTACAACGAAGAGGGTAGTTTTAAAATTACGCAAAATGTTTATGTCTCAATCTCAGGTTACCAACTTGATAATCACTATATGTATGAGGCGAAATTTCTGACTATAAATAGATCCGTCTGTAAATACAAACAATTACAGTTATAGTGTTGCAAACTGATTTCAAAATAAAATGCTTATAAATGTTGGTGTTTAGTATTTTTTATTTCATAAGACACATGTGGCCATCATACATGTTATAAACGCGTCTTTATCCTGTGTCGTTTAGGCCTAATATTCAAATCTACCGAACTAGGTCTTGGGTCTTAGGTCTTAGGTCTTAGATTCTGACATTGGGTTTTCGGGTGAGATTTGGGCGGCATCAAGAAAATATACGATACACTGCTATCTTCGTGACTACTTTAACTGAGCAACATTATACAAAATGCCACCAAAATTGAGTAACTTAAAAAAATTAAAAAGCTACATCAATTTTTTTCTCCTGTTTCCAAATCATCTAATTGGAATTAGATTTTTTAGATTTCAAATAATTCGGATACACGCACTAAACACGTAAAAATAAAATTTTTTTGGATAAATTATGGATTGAACGATGTTGAATTTTTAAATACTAAAACGAGTGCCAATAACCGTAGGAAAATTTATTGACTGCGGTCATAGGCGCACCGATTGATATCGCTAGATTTCAGTGTTTTAAAATAAAATGTATATATGGAGATCTTTTCAAGCTTGAAAATATTTAAAATATTATATTCCGTTGAATATTTAAACATGTTAATGGTTGCTTTTAGTGGCACTTAAAATGCAAACTGCACTCTGTCAATGTCACTCCGTACCGCATCTAATTTTGTTAAATAGCTTGCCTCAGGGCCATTTTATATGCGGTAATAAAGATTTGTTTAGATAATGTTCAATGGAAAACGACAATAATGGTAGCTGGGACTATGAGTCATAAATTCTTTCAAAGTGAAAAATAGGTTAGTAGTAATTTTTGGCCTCAAAATGTTGTTTGATATTTCTATTTCTATTATTATATTAAGCTTTGTAGCTTATGAGAATGAATTCTGAAGCTAACAAAATATGGACAGCGCTTCGTGTAAGTCGAATGTGAATTATGGTAACTGATTAACATATGCACGTTTTAAGTTGTATTATGATTAGTTATTATAGTGAGTTTAGTAAGATATTTTATATTGTAAAGGTTGTCTCAAGAATTACAATAAAAAAACATATTACACGATTACAAAGAAAAATATTGTGTCTTGCTGAGACATGAGCGATTTTTAGAATTTAGAAATTAAAATGAAAAAAATAATTCAAAAGCGTTCAACCAGAAGAATTTCTTGAGATTCTGAAACTTTGATGCGTGCCAAACCTGTGACTACTAAAAACTAAAAATTTAGTATTTTGCGTATGTAAATTACCGACTAAAACTGATCCACAAAACTGGAACAATGACTTACTTTATGACTACAGGCAGAATCGACCTTTTTTAATGGCAGCATAACAATTTTTTTACTATCACCTGAATACAGTCATGTAAGTAACAAACACACAAATCAAAACTAGGAAAAGTACAAACAATAAAACATAAAGATAAATAAAACAATCCAATGTAGTAAATATTGATGTTAATAAGCCTAACTTGCGGTATCATTGAATGAAACTTTTAATACAATTGTAAAAGTTTACAGAGCTCGCGTACTGAAAATATATGATACTGTAAACAAGGGGAAATTGTGTTTGACGCGAGTCGACAGTCAAAGGAAGTCTGCCTTTACCCGGCTCCGTGTTTGCTTATATTTAAAGCAGTTTCTTTGACCGTAATGCTCGTGTACCACAGTGATATGAATATTATTTTATAACTTTTGTATAACGCGCCTCTGAGGTTTCACTTTTACTCGGCAGCGACATATAATTATATTATTTTAATAATTGTATTATTTTAGATTGCATTAATCGAGGGGTTTGGGTTCGATTTCCAACAATATTTTGTGTAATAATCATGAATGCCTGTATTCTAGGTCTCAATGTTTATTTTATTTATTCTGCTCTCTAAGTATAAAATATTGATGTTGTCGTTTTAAAATCATATAATTTGCTTTTTTAATGTTGGATCAATTTATGTAATGTGTTCAGGAATATTTTTTATTTACTAGCTGATCCGGTGAACTTCGTACCTAACTGTCGGTTCTTTATTTTTTTTTAAATGATTCTGCTATTCGGAACGCCAGGTCAGTTATTTGTTAAATATTCTTGAGTAAAGTTACTATTTGAGTAAAGTTGCTTTGGTATAAACATTGCCATTAATAATTATACGATGTTTACGTCACTCAATTACTTTGCCTCCCCGGAACCCCTCCATTAACACTTAAACTTTATAGTATGGTATCAGATAAAGCTCAAATTGACTTTTAGGTATTATTACGATTTTTTTTATGTGAGAATATACAAAAGTGTTGTTTTTAGGCTTTTTATGACATTTTTTAAAAATTTTCTCTCGGTATAAACTATCCTTTTACTTTAAAGAATAATATAAAAAAATAATTATCGAAATTGGTTCAGCCGTGTTCGAGTTTCGCGCTAAGAAACACATTTAGCGATCCATTTTGTTATATATTTATATGAACTACAAAGTCATATCATATTTTCATTCGGATTTTTGTTAGTAGTTAAAAAAGTACCTTCACGCCTATCACCTATTCCCGAATGGGTAGGCAGAGATGTGCTAGTATATCCAGGATTCGTAAATCCAGTAGGTTTACTAGAACACCCAAGATTAGTCAAGGTACTAGGTAGGTACAAGGTACTTGGTAGCAAGCCTATCGTCACTTCGGGCACATTTCAATCCCGGGCATTGTAATGCTTAATAAAGTTGCCTGACCTGGGAATTGAACCTGGGAACTTATGCGGCTAATAGTCTTAGATAGGCGACAGCCGTACCGTTACACCACAAAGGCAATTTGTCGGTACTTGGTGAAATTATATAAACATACAGGTCACGTAGTCTTCTATCATTAGGAGAGCCGTGGGCGAACAAGCGTTCGCTATATTATCCCACAATCAATGTGGAACAGTACAAGTGTCTTATATAGTGCCAGTAATTAAGTACACCTAATTAAAGTAGTGGCTTGGGGTTAAAAACATCCTCGACAAATACCATTCAAGCCCGTTGAATACTAAAGGGTTCTATCCCCCTATACACACGTCTAATTACTTATCTGACCATACACAAAGGGCAGAAACAACCCATTATATAAATTAGATGGCTGTGGTCTCGGATCAGTCGGGCGGAAAAGCACATAATCATGGCATTCGTAACAAGACCTCTACTAAACCTACCCTGTTAACTATATGTAAATAGAACTGTTTGTGGATCCGATACTATTGTTCATTTGCGTTGAGAGATCCGACGTTTATTGAGTGCCTTGTGAAAGCTATAATGAAAGTAATCCCAATATTAAATTCCAATATAGATATAGGTATTTAAGATAAATCATTTATATTTATACTAGTTGACCCGGCGAATCTCGTACTAACTTATAATGACTATTAAAAGTTGGTCTAGGTTTCTTGAAAATTTTTCAGTTTTTTTTCAATAAGAACCTTCCCCTGAGAATAATTAATATAAGATAGTAAGAATTGAAGAAGTTGCTTTCACCGATCACGTGTGATACGATGATCAAGGAAAATAAAGATTCATTTTAGGGTTCCGTCCCCGAAGGGTGAAAACGGGTCTTTATTACTAAGATCTCTTTACCTGTCTGTATATCTGTCTATCTTTCATCAGTCTGTATCTCATAATAATCAGCAAATTTTCACAGATGACGTATATCTGTTACCGCTATAACAATAAATAATAAAAACTGAATAAAATGAATATATAAAGAGTGCTCCTATACATCACACGTGATTTTTTGCCGTTTTGCCGAGCCCGACTCGCACTTGGCCGTTTACATCTCAGCCTATGGTTATAATAGTCGAGATGTTATTTTCAAATCAAATAAAAAAAAAATTTTTTTTTATTATTTCGTAAAGCAAATCGAATTGTAGATTATTTTTTCTGGTCGTATACCTACTAGACGCAGTTTGTGTAGACCCTCTACGGGCTGGATCTCGTAGCAATGTTACGGTTAAAAAGCTCTAAAAAATGCGTAGCTCTAAGTAGCTATTGGATTTTTTATTATTTAACTCACGTTACTTATTACACCTCAATATGTAAAATGCAACATGATAGTCACAGTGCATCAGTATGTTATAATAGCAGAAATAATAAGATATCAATTTGCGGGAGTCTTTTAAAACTTTACCAACTTGACTATTACATTTTCACGGTGTTAGTGACAACTAAACCAACGCTTACTTCTCACAAGCTGTTTAGTAGACAAGCGGTTATATATTTATCAAAGAACTAAACCCACAGTTATTGATTGATCAACAGAAAACTGTAGTCGACATACTGTTTTTCTTGTTTGGGGTCTTAAATGTTTTTATTAGGGTTTCCTATCCAAAGAGTAAAATCGAAACATTATCACTAAGGCTCCGCTGTCCTTCTGTCTGTCTGTCTGCCTACCTGTCTGTCTATCTGTCACCAGGCTTCTGAACCGTAATAGCACAGTGTAAGGAACATACAGTGGTACGACGCCTTTGAAGTTGCGGTTAATGCCGCTTTTATCAAGACATTCGTTAGTGTCGCAGGGTTGTCACATTTTACTTTTATTTAGTCTATTTCACTTTTACTTATTAGTAGTACGTGTATGTATGTAG
>DVZL01003153.1:0-14346 GCA_018236625.1 Lasaia peninsularis
GTATAATGGAATGGATGAATAGTAATAATATAATTATTATTTCTATTTCTATCCGTATTTTTCTACGGATGCTTGCAACAATTCCTTTACTAATAATTTATTAAATATTTAAAAAAATAAATACTTTTTTACTTTGACCCAAATGTAGGGAACTTCTGAACGTTTGTTTACATAATTTATGCCTTCTCGTGAGAGATAGTATAGATCAATATTATTAATACAAAATTTCAAGAAAATTGTTTGAGTCGTTTCCGAAATCGCTGATATATACAAGAATTGCTCGTTTAAAGGTATTAGATACAGAAATGTACCAGGATAGTTTTTTTTAAAAAAAAACAATGACGTGATGGGTGTGTTGTGGAAATTCCTCTATTAAATTAGGAATACTATGTGGCTGAGGTGGATTAAAAAAAAATAAAAAGAAAGCAGGTATTGCTGTATGCTGCTGGTGTTATGTAGTACAAGTGGTGTTCTTTCCAGGGTACCTGATATCTTGTGCGAGCAGCAGCGTCAGTATGGCGGCATCGGTGGGACCTCCGATCATCATCCCCTTCATGCTGTTCGGTGGTTTCTTTTTGAATTCTGGGTAAGTTCGTTCAAATTTTTTTAGAGTTTTTTGTTTTGTTTAGAGGGTAGCGTAGCTGGTAAACTTAAACTTACTCACGCAGGAGGCTTATCATCCTAGCCTCAGGTTGGCAACGCACCATTTCCGCCTTTGGTGTCTATAGGTGACGTTTATTTCTTATTCCATCAGGAAATCCGTCTGCTTGTTTGCCTTCCAATACAATAAAAAAAAGATTTTATGTATATTTAACAATGACCTTCTTCATAACGAATTACTTCTGTGTATGGAAAGTCATTGATATTTAGGTGATTTACCGAAGATTTTATAACCGTTAAACCAATTTAAATTTTAATCTACTGATGCCCGTGGATTTGTGAAGAATAACTAACAGTTATACATATTAAGACCAGCACTTCCCGAGCTTTGCACAGGTTGATCGTCACCACGGATTAGAGTTGTAGGAAAATTTTGGTTGTATAAAGATATTCTGAAATTGTAGTACTCTTAAATTTTGTATGTCAAAAATGGCCATAAATTGCCAATATCGCACCGTAAGGAATAAACTTTACACATTTTATGCTCTGAATGTGCATATCTGCGCAGTTTTGTAAGTTTAATATCATCTCAGCCTAAAGTTTATAGCGCACCATTAACATTTATGGTGTTTGTAAACGAAGAGCATTTCATATCATTAACAAATCCATATGATTGCCTAAATATGTTTTAAGAATATTGCGTCGCGAAATTTAAAAACATCACCATGTCCATATTTTTTTGTGTTTATTTTATATTCTAATTTGTACTTAAGTTTATTATTTATTAATTTAAACATATGACAAAATATCCTAGCTCTATTTAAAAGTAAGTAATATTTGTTGTTAAACAGATCTGTCCCACCGTACCTCGGCTGGATCTCCTACCTGTCGTGGTTCCGGTACGGGAATGAGGCTTTGTTGATAAACCAGTGGTCTGGGATCGATAAGATCGACTGCACACGTGAGAACTATACCTGTCCTGCTTCCGGCAAAGTGGTTCTGGATACTCTGAGCTTTTCTGAGGTAAGAAAAATCATTTTGACATTTGATGTATTAAAGAGATATAAGTTTTCCATTAAATAATTTCAGAAATAAGAATACAAATATCAACAACACAAATGTAGGTGGTATATGATTATTAGGTCTTAAGTTAATATATAAAAAAATCCGTTAAGTGCGAGTGGGACTATCTATAAAAAACGGCTAAAAAAATTACTTTTTTGTTCGTTGTTATATGGGAGCACCCTTTATATACTTATTTTATTCTAGTTTTAGTATGTTATTATAGCAGCAAGAGAAATAAATCATCTGTGAAAATTTCAACTGTCTAGGTATCAAGGTTCATGAGATGACAGACAGACAGACAGACAACGAAGTCTTACACCTTATTGGTACAGAACCCTAAAAACTGGCAGCTGTATGCATTATTCTAATTTGGTAACAAAAGAGACACGAGAAAAACTGGAAAATGAATACCTACGAAAAAATTAGGCCACTGCACTTATTTTATTTTTTGTGGGTGCAAAACTAGTTATTCTAAAAACAGCCATTCATTTCAATACGACTCTGTATCTTACTATAAAGTTAAAAGACCGGTTCTATTTCATAACATCGTATAGTCAAGGATAATGAAGCAACGATGCATATTATACAACCACGCACCTTTGATTGATTCGTGCATCATATAGTTTGAGAGCATAAATTGTCTGAAGTTATAAAAAGTTGGGTTGGTTTCACAGTCGTCCGACACCCGTGTGAGACACATGCACGGGCCGTCCGTTTATGAATCTGAATAGTTCACTGAATGCTATGATGCTCTAAATTATATAAACAAACTACTTTACCAAGTAAACATTTTTACAGTGAGATAATAATGAACCGACCATATTCAATAGAAATAAAAATATAGACGGTTTATATGAAATTAACAACCTATTTAATTTAGTCGGATCATATTTAACGACTATCGTTTGCGTTTCTTGGCACGGGGACGCGACGATCGCCGGGAATGCAAACCTTTGGTTCGCTATTTTGAAATAAACGCGTCATTCGAGTTTCAAATACGACCGAGTTTATTTTATTGCTTTATTAAAATCTTTCACTGGCAGACAGCTGACGTAACTGACAACGGCTTAGGCTACTTTTATTTAAAAATTTTACTTTAGAAATGTATGAAAAAAAATTAAATAAAAAGCGGACGAAATCGCGAGCAAAGCTAGTTGTAAATAAAAAAACAGACGTATCTCTACAAAGCGATTCCTGAACAATATGCGTTGCTATAGATTTTATGAAACGACATTCTAGCGCGTCTATCCTCACGAGACCCGTAACGCTGTGAAACCAGCTACAAACAAAAAACAAACGAGTCAAGATAAATCTGACAGATAATTATAGAGACGTCTGTCGGCTTCAATCATTAGTTCGATTAAATTGTTGAATGTAGATTAAAAATCTATCTATCTGTTAAATTTTTGTCAATAAAAAAATTTCTAAAACCTTCGATAGTCACTATTTTAAAATAATAATTTTGTATCGGATCGGAAAAACGCCACGCCGTTGACAAAAAAAATGAGAAAATGTTTAGGGTACAAGTAAGACACTGCTTCTCATCAAAAGATCTATTTTCTCTAATTTACATGTCTGATTTACAAAAAAAATACAAAATTTACATAGAAATCAAAGTATTGTAAACAACGATTTCAAATTTTCTAAGCATTTTATCAAACCGAAGTGACACCTCTTGATTATGTTTGCTTTGGTGGTCGCTTCATTTTTTCTAGCTGAGGTTTTTGAGTACCTAACTGAGTTTAGAGATGCTGTTTTTATAATATTATAGCTTATAAATATCAGGGAATTAATGTAGTAAAGAATATTTTTTGACACGATGAGCTTGACAGGTTTTAAAATATGTTATGATTTTGATTAAATTTTGGGAAATATCTATCTCCTGATGATATCAAAATTATTTGGTGGTATTTCATAAATAGCACTTGTCTGACTGGTATAATCATATTTCTATGTAGCTTTAGGTAATAAGTTATATATATGATTTTCCTTCTTCATAATTCGTGGGAGATATTTGACTTAAAACGTTTATATTACAATTTATATATTTAATACTCAGAATTTGTTAGATAGGTCCTCGCGACAAAACTTAAGGTTTCACCCACACCATCTTGATACGTAGCGATCGTCTACTGTGCGATTTTGTAGGCATTTTTTGCCACGAACTACACCTTTGTGGAATCGTTTGCCGGCGGCGGTGTTCCCTGAGCAATACGACTAAATTATCTTCAAAAAGAGAGCGTGCTCTTTTCTTAAAGGTCGGCAATTGTGATACCTCAGGTGTTGCAGTTGTTTGTGGGCGACTGTAGTCACTTATCATCAGGTGAACCGCTTGCTCGTTTGCCTCCTTTTTCCATTAAAAAAATAATAAAAAAAGATATTGTATTATTATCGCTACAGAATATTTTAAAGACACTTTTTTATGTTCTGCTTTAAATAGACTTAAGTTGCCCACACAACGTGGTGAGCTGATTTGGCAAGGACCGGTAAATAATGATATTCAATTAATATATATTCGTTTGTTTTAGGACAACTTCACGATGGATCTCGTGAACATGATTCTTCTCTTCATCGGGTTCCGTCTCCTCGCATACTTCGCGCTGCTGCTCCGTACGCGTCGTGGGAAATAAGTCCATCGCTGGACTTTTTTGTGTTCTACTGTTTTATTTTTAAAATCTAAGATAAATATTTATAATTTGTTTTGTGACATTTGAAAAAAGTAATTAATAAAATCTATAGTTTCTTTTGTTATTAGTAAAAATGTTTTTTTAAGAATGGGTGTATTCATTTAAAAATTATTCCGAGCTTTGGCTGCGAAGCTAGAATTAACGAATGAAAAAGCTTCATGGAGTGTCCTTGGAGAAATTATGTATAGCAAGTATATCTTAAGAACTTGCTTGTTTAAGAAGAAGATTTTTCCCATTATTTATAAAAAATATAGCCATAGTTAGTGGTGTACCCAAAATAGAATCCGTACCCGCTGAGAACCAAAAAAAAAAATATCTGTCATCTTTATGTGAATCACAGATGTCTAATTATTTAATAATATTATAAGTAAATAGATAATATTCTTGTGACTTAGATACAGCCCAAAAAATAATAAATGTAATCTATATTGCTGAAGAAATATACACACATAAATATTTTTGACAATATTTAAGTTTTTATTACTAAAAAAAATACTTTAAAAGTAGTATTTTTGAAATTCCCTTGCAAATTTCCAAAACGCAATGCAATGATGTGACGTCACGGTCTACTGTCAACGCCATGTCAATTGCATTGCATCTTTGGGCATAATATGAACATTTTCGCACATAGAGATAATACAATATCTATAACATACATAGTGAAATTAATATAGTGAAGTGTAATAACACTTTACTTAATTTTACTTTGTTGACAAATTATTATTCTCACTCCTCAGTGGACGGTGACGTCACAAATAAGCGCGCTAAAATGGCGTTGTTTATACCCGAAAATTGTGATCGTCTGGAAAAAAAATTGAGCTTATTTATCATTATATTGCAAATGTAATATTTTTTCAGTTATATAATTACTTGAAGTGTTCTTAAAAAACATGCATATTCCTTATTAAAATAGTTTCGTTTGTGATCATTCATTTTGAGTATAATTTTATAAACCTATACACCACCATAACAAGCGAGTGCATGTGAAGCTTCGCGCGACTGCGACTATAGCTCCATAAACTATCAAGCCTGATGACAGAAATAGTAATTTACATTTATAAGAGGCAAATCCGTTCCTTTTTATCACAACCAATGACTATATTACAATTCCTATAAATAGTCAGGCACATTATATTTTTTCAACAATAATGATCTTGCTCATGAAATTTATGTGTTAGATGTTTTTGTTCCTAATTCAAATAAAAATAAACAAGTTTTTAATCTAACATGAACCTGACTAAATTTGGAATCTCGTATTTTAATTGAAACAATATTACAACTTGGTAATAAAATACAATTTTTGTTAAAAATATATATTTTTTTTATTTTTAAGCTATTTCATCCTTCCATGTTGAATAGATAATAATGAAATATAACTTTAAAGCAGAGACATTCTGCGCTTGCCATGTCATAAAATTTTATAATGTCAGTAAATAAAAAAATCGTCAAGTGTGAGTAGGACTCGCGCACGAAGGGCTCCGTACCATTATCTATAAAAACGAAAAATCAAGTTTGTTGTATGGGAGCACCCTTTTTATAATTATTTTTTTCTGTTTTTAGTATTGTTTGTTATAGCGGCAACAGAAATACATTATCAATGAAAATTTCAATTGTCTAGCTATCATGGTTCATGAGATACACAGGACAGACAGACGGACAGCAAAGTCTTAATAATAGGGTTCCGATTTTACCCTTTGGGCACGGATCTCTTGATAATGGAAGTTTACTTAGTCAACTTTCAAACATACTATTATTTATTATTTGTCTATGGATACCAAATCATTATTATTCTTCATCCAACCCATATTCCGTTTTTATGTATGATGTATGTATATTATATATAATGAAAATGAGGTCAGTTACCTAATTTAGCAACTTGCCAAGGGCGCTTATTTTTACAAAAAGCCACTAGCATTTGACCTCTGCAATCCAGAAGCCCAATCCTGGTTTTTATTCTGGTAGAATTCGAATACGCGAATTCGGGTTCCCTCACGGTAACTTTATTAAAAGCTTTTATTTAACTTGCATTGCATGTATATAAGTACGACCGCCTCGTTGGCCAAATGGCTAACGCACACGCCTAACCACATCGACTAACCGCTAGGCTCAAGTTCGAATCCCAAGGGGGACAGGCATTTGTGTGATGAACATAGATGTTTGTTTTTCCGGGTCTAGGTGTTTATTTTTATCTTGTTATCTATTTACGTATTTCTATGTATTAGTATCGTTATCTAACACCCATAACACAAGCATATAATTTGCTTACTTTGGGGTTAGATCAATTTGTGTAAATTGTACTGTAATATTTATTGGTCTGGCTTAAATATTAGCATCCTAGGTAAATAAATTCTATATTAGTTTCAAGTGAAAGCTTTTCTTAATCAGTTGCTCTTCGTTAATTTATTTAATCAACACACTTCATTTTAATTTGAAATAATGTAAACGTCGTAATACTGTAGAAAATCGACTTCAAATTCAGCGCCATTTGTAAATGGCTATTCTGTTTTTATTTTTGGTATAAGACAGCAAACAAGCAAACAGATCTCCTGATGGTAAGGTAGCCGTATCGGTAACACCATATATATTTAAGGTGCTCCACTATCTGGCTGTTAGACCGTATGTGCGAGTCAACCGCCAATCCTACCCTCCAAACACGATAATTGCATTATATTATCAAAAAAATACACGCGGGCGAAACTGCGGGCGGAAAGCTAGCCATCAATAAAGTCACCTCTTTTTTCGCCTTCTTATAATCTATATATATCTATACAAATAAAAAAAAATTGAAGTGTCTGTATGTAATTTTAAAATAACCGCTTTGTACTAAATGCATTTATGCAAGTATGTTTATACGGTACATATACCATAATAATTTTTTTTTTAGAATTTTCGTCTGTCTGTTTGTTTGTACCAATTATCTTTGAAATGGCTGGACTGATTTTGACGGGACTTTCAGTGGCAGACAGGCAATGTAATAAGAACGGCTTAGGCTACTTTTATTTCAGGATTTTGTTTTAGAATCGTATAAAATAATTAAGTAAAAACGCGGACAAAGTCGCGGACACAGCTATTCTATAAATATAATTAAACTGTAGAAGAGTGAATTCTGTACATTGAAATTATCTAAAAAAATAGGCCTATGGGATTAAAAACGAGCAACAGAACAATTTTTTAATTTTTTTAAAATAATTTTATCTGAGACGAGAGAGAGTTGTTTCTGCTGTAATTTCTGAAGTACAAAACTAACGACTTTTAAAAAAATACGACGTAATTTGTAAACTATGTTCTATTCAACTAAAAAAATAATAAAAAAAAACTCGACTATGTTTAAGTTTATGTTTTTGTTTTAAAGTTTTTTGGAAACCTCTATGGAAACCTCTCAGCTCTTAAGTAAACGGGATAAAAAAAGTACCTTCACGCCTATTACCCCGATGGGGTTAGTCCAAGGTGTGCCATATCCACGACTGGTAAGTCAGTAGATATACTTAGAACACCCACGATTAGCCAAGGCACTAGAGCCCATGATGTCATAAGTGGAAAGCCTATCGCCACTTTGGGTACATTCCAATCCCGGGCAATGTAATGCTTACTCAGTAAAAACTGAGAAACATTTTAAGAAAATTGAACCTGGGACCCTACGTGGTTAATGGTCTTAACAGGCGACACCTGTACCGTTACACCACAGAGGGATTAAATTAAGACGAGTTAAAAAGTAGCCAATAGCCTTACTCAGAACATAGTTACCCACTGGCCAAATATAGTCCAGTCTAAGATGGTCAGTTATTGTTGTTGATGATGATGATGATGAATCTTAGAACGTTTAGAATCTTAGAAGGTTTCAACGTATAAAAGTAGTTTGACCCTTTATAATAAGAGTTATTAAGGCTGTAATTTCTGAACTATAAAACACACGACTTGAAAACAATACAGTATTAAATGGTATCAGACTGCGCGTTCCTGAGTTATAAACAAATTTAGATTTTGGGCTTTTCCACGGAACCCCCTTAAGAAAACGGGATAAAAGTAACCTACCTCGAAATATAGGCTATCCGGTTGCCAAATTTCGTCACGATTGGTTCAGTAGTTTTGACGTGAATCGCAGCCGGGGTACAGACTGATAGATAGACAAAGAATCCAAAAAAAATGTGTACCTATACATTTATTAAGACGCTGGTGCCTTTTTTTTAATATATCCTCAGTGTACAGAATTCATTCTTACATTTTATTAAAAACTGTTTTTCCCTGTGTTGGTTCGATTCCTCTGTGTTGAAAAGACCAACTGCCTTTCTACTAGGCAGGTCGTAGGTGGCGAGCATAGGTTAACTGGGTCACTACTAACATAACCACTGGTGGTAAACTCTACCGCCTTGCCTATTCCTGCCGCCATAATGACATTATCGTGTTTCGGTCCAGAATGTAGGGTAGCCAGCAGACTTGCACGTAAGGTCTAACAGCTCGACTACAGGGCAGCGGCGCACCTGCAACATCTATGGTGTCTATAAGCCACGGTTGTCTCTTACCATCAAGAGACCCGTGTGCCTGTTCGCTGTCTTATCCCATAAAATAATGTATATATATATATCTAGATAAATAATAGATATCTGGACAAACTACACAAATTGATCTAAAGTATGCTTGTCTCATGGCTGTTAGATAACGATACTAATAGCTATGCCAAAATAATAAACATCTAAACTCAGAAGTACAAACTCCAAACAAACTTCGCCGACAGAGCCCAAGCTTAGCAGTGGCATTAGGACGAGTACGCTAATTCCTAAAGCAACGATGCTGTCAATTTAATAAGAATGATATGTAACATAAAGAATTTTTAAAATAAAGCTCTAATTATACCACATATGAAATTTACTTTGATTCCAGACGAGATGACAAAAAATAGCGTAGTGTAACACTCTTTTCTTACTATAACAAAAAATCTTATTTGGCAAGTTTTTTTGAGGTATTAGTAATAGTATTAAAGAAAAAACCGGCTAAGAGCGAGTCGGCATTTGCGCACATAGTATCGTAAGGAATATATAATAAAACTATAGAAGATTGAATTGTGTATACTAAAAAGTTGTTTAAAAAAGATAGATCTAAGCGTCCAGACTACTTTTCATCCCGCTTACTTAAAGGGTTTTAGTCATTAGTGGGAGAAAGCTAAAATCTAAATTTGACCATATTTATTGAACGCGCATTCCGATTTCATTTATTTCTTTGTTGAATAGAACATACCTTACAGACTGTTAAGTTTTTCCAGGTCGTAAGTTTTATAGTTAAAGCTAAAACAACTCTCACTAAAAATTAATCAGATTGCCATTATAATATGAACTATGAAATCCAGAAAATGCGACTCGCTAGTAGCTAGTCATCTATAACAGCGGTAAGTATATTCAGGTTATTATCTTATATATAATACTTAAAAATGCTATAAATATTATATCGAGCGACTAATCCTTTACATTACCACGATCTAAATATGGATAGCGACCTCTATTGGTTGGGTTGAGTCGTTAGGCGTGTGGGAACCCTTTAAATAAATAAATATCGTCACACTTACATCCTCGAAAAAGGAGGCGGTACATATGCACCCAAGATTAGACGACGATATTAGACATATTATGATTTAACAGACAGGTGGCAAGTCCATTGTTATATCGGGCACAAATCTCGGGTTTTTCACGATGTTTTTCTCCTCATCAAGGGCACCAGAAAATATACTTAGGTTAAAAGAAGTCATTAGAAAAATAAGAAATGAACCGAAGTGGAACGCTAAGCGCGTACCGTTAGGTTACAGAAGCTCTAAAGCTTCGGTTTTGGAAATAGGTTACGGTAACGGTTATGAATCTCCATAACATTCCTATTTTCTATTAAAAAATTATGACTGTGTAAATATAATATTATTTTTAAAAACTAGTAATTTTGCATATTTACTAGAAGCTCTGCAAGTGACGACAAATCAACGCAGTAGTAATAAAGCAATAATTAAAAAACAAAGTCGGTGGACCAGTCTCTTTATCTTTGCATACCATTAACAAATAGTAGACCAATAAATCTAAAATACAGGAATATAAAATGATTTTACTGCAAATGAGTTTGTTCAACCATGTCAAACACAAAGTGTTTTACAATAATTTTTAATTTTGTTTAAAATTAAACACATAAAAGTTTATTCGAAATGCTTTTTTAAGTCGGTGTTTATTAAAGCGTAATGGCATTTTAGTTTACCGCCATAATGTGTCATTAATAGAAAAAGAAAGCCACGCCTACTGACAGTTTTATATATTTTTCATCGTCGACTTTAGGTAAAATTTACATTATGTAATAAATTTATTTATTTATTAGAATTAAAGTGAACGAATTAAAAAAAATGAGCCAGAAAGTGTTTCGCAAACGATTAGTTTTAACCAAATTTTGTGGATTAGCCTTTTAAGTACACAATTACAATGTAAGTTTACATTTATAGTGAAATGGTAAAATCGAGCATTACATAAATTTTGAGTTAAGTCATTTTAATCCTAAGCGTGCGATATATTGACAGCTATTGTTCGCAGCTTTGTTTGTGTATTAATATGTTTAACTCTCTCGCAGGAACACTTTGAGATTTCTGGGTGAAGTTGCCTAATTCCTTAATTAAGGTCTTATTTATTATCTGCTTATTCATCAAATCGCTTAAGACTTTAGACGGAACTACTGTTTCATAAATTATTTTAGCTTCAAGTGATTCTAATTTCTAGTTGATAGCTTTACACATAGTAGTAGTAATATTAGTTGTGGTATGATAATAGTAATTTAACTACTTTCATCGCGGGCACAGCGTCCAGATATATACCTAAATGTGTAATTATTTTATTTAAATGTTTATTATTATTAAATTATTATTATCAACACCAGCTAAAAATCCATTTGACTTCCTCTATTATAATATTATATGCACAAAATAAAAAAGCCGATAGCCAAAAACACGACTGATGTGCTAAACATATTAATTAAACACTAAAACTAGAAAAAACAACCCCGATGTTCACAAATCATGTTTGATTGCACGAGGTATCGAGCAACTAATGACTAAAATATTCATCTGACTATTAAAAAAACAAAATGGCACCTTAATATGACTATTAATCTTTATATAAAAAGATGCAAAATGACACAAAATTAAATAAATCCGACTTTAAATATAATTTTTGAAATTAATCATCTCGTTTGATTACATCCTAAAAGTTCTCAAAATATATCGTCAGAAATATAATACGTATGCACACAGCTAAAAAATTGTAGTCCAACTAATCAAACTAGAATTTTTCATACGTCATTGAAATGTGAATCTATCTATCTATACTTATATAAAAGAAAGTCGGGTTTTTTATAACTCGAGATCTGCTGTACCGATTTTTTGATTTGTTGGATTTGTCTTTGCCCCGAATACATCTTAAAAACAATGAAAACGCGATGAATACATAATTATGAAACATGTTCATTTCCTCAGTACATGTCAAACTGTAAGTAATGATTGACATTTATGCATGCGTTCCGAAATGCATTTTGTGTTATCACTATTTAAAAAGGGTGAATAAAGAATTATCTGTATTTTGCATATACATAGAAGTTCCTCAAATATTTATACGTGCGTTTAGAAATTTATTTTGTGTAGGTTAATGAAAAAACTTTTTTTTTTTTTCATTTTATTCTCTTTCTGTATGTGTTATTCATCATATTAAATACTTTTATATATCTATCTATATTAATATTTATTTTGTATCGTTGTATTGTGTTCATCAAAGCCTAAATTAAGTAGTTCAGCTAAAAGGTAACACGACATTCATTGACTGTTACGCGGTACGAAGTTCGCCAAGTCAGCTAGTATCAATATATTAGTATTAATGACTGTCCTATTTATACCGTCCAAACTATTATATTTCACAGATGGGTGAAGGTTGCTTCTGATCTCTATCGTATTAATACACACACACCCGCACACACATGCTCAACGCTTTTTTGTTTTAGGGCCTCTTTCACCAAGTCTGAGTAAAGTGTCAATTAACTACTCATTGAATAGTACTTACTTGACAGATAAAACTATCAAATAAATTAGTTCCATATTACGTTAGGGTACTTCAAGTTAAACCGATCATTTGCAAACTCCATCGTGTCTTAGTCACTACGTAGACATTGGCGAAATCTCGTTGTCTTAAACAATGGGCAAAAGCCATTAAATAAAAAAAAAATTACGTTACGGATTTTGTGAAATTGCTTTCTGCATTTACTCATAAGTTTACTGAGCGATTAGCTTACTTTTAACGTTACTCAGACATGCTGAAAGAGGCCCTTAGACTAACATACTCGTATTTAGACCCTAAAGAATTACCAAAATATTGCCGAAGCTAGTATGAGTATCCCGCGCTGTAGTTATACCGAGAATGATCTAATATTCACATTTATAATTCAAAAGTTTTACCACCGAAACTCCCTTAAAGTCCGGTGAAAGGAACACATGGGACTTACTAATGTTTACGACGAAAATAGTATTTCATATACATCACATATACGAGGTTAGAATTCCCAAGCACTCTTATCAGCTACATATTTTAATAACCCTTTTTATATAATTTAGATTTAATTGAAACTTCGTATTGTATAGATAGAATAACAGATATATTACTATTGAGAAAGCGATTGATCTATGTTCTGCTTCATCCTAAGCTTTACAACATATTTTTTATTTTATATCTAATTGACGGAGTTCCAACTGGGAACAAATGTTCTCAGAGATGTGATTAATTCAGATGGGATTATAAAAGCTGCATTTACATGAAAACTTGGGCTACGCCGAGCTCTTATATATATTAATACAAAATAAAAACAAAAAATACTGATAATAGTAGGGGAGCCCAGTGAGCTAAATGCTGCATACTTATTGGATTTTGTCCTTTAGAGTTAAGTCTAAAAGCTAAAAAAATACAGACATTTCATCGCGAGCCTGGTAAATGATGCCTAATCTGTTTCATATGATGTCCATAAGCTAGTTGGCACATAATGGCTAATAAACATGACTTGTATGTAATTTTCTGACTTTCGTACTCCTTCGCTTCGCATTTAACTTGTCACTCACTCAAATATATACTTAGTGGCATTTAATTAACCTACCGTATCTTAGTTTGACGTCTTCGAGTAATTTTCGAGCCAAAAAATTAGACAGACCACCCAACTTAGAATCCCCTCTTGGGCTACCCTACTATAGGCTCAGTATGCTAATCAAACTCATCTAATCTTTAGTATCTTCCGAGGGAGCATAAATTTTGTTTCATGTGTTAAATCAGGAAATGGACCCACGCACACGTGATTCATGTTCTCTAGGTTTATGAAATATTCACAGCTACCGTATTGCTAATAGGTCACATTAATTAACTACTTCTAAAGTAAAAAAGTAAAACTCCATTACACAGTAATCTTAGAAATGGTTAATATAATGTAATGATTAACGAGCAATGACTAACGAATTCTTGTTATGTTTAAATATTTATTCATTTCATTAGTCAAGTTTAGTGTGAAAAAAGGGTATGATGTATTCTTCTTGTTTTGATCCGGACCCACCGAAGCCGAAGAGGTACTGAAGACCTCTCTTTTATATCTAAACTAAATCCAAGCGCATTATCATGTATCTTTAGGTAACGTGCATTGAGTCGTATAAAATCAAATTTAACAAAGAACAACTAATTAAATCAATTAAAAATATTATCAATAATTAAATAAATTTAGTAATAAGTGGTCAAATAAAATATGATAAGTTTATAATACTCTATGAATAAATTAAAATCAACCCAAGATAATAAATAAAAAAGCATTAATGCTTTTAATGTTACAATCTGCGGAATGTAAATGCCTACCTTAGATCACCAACTTAAGTTTTAATATTATGTTCAATATTAATTATTAGAGTCAGGCGTTACTTTGCGGAAATCCATACTCAAACAAAAAATAAAATTAATTAATTTGC
>DVZL01003154.1:0-14345 GCA_018236625.1 Lasaia peninsularis
GAAATTTAGTACAGAGATAGAGTTGACCTTAGGGAAGGACAAAGGCTACTTTTACTTCAAAAAAGGAGGGGAGGGGTAACACGCGGGCGAAGCCGCAGGCTACAGCTAGTATTATGTATACGTGTACAAATAAAGAGGGCATTATTAAAATATCGAATACAGTTTATGACGGCGAGACAGACTTATCTATCAAAAGCAGTATTCACAGAAAATACTCAGCCGGCTTGAAACGAATGGGATAATAAAATATGAATTAAACACTGTCAATGAATATAGCGATAAACCTGAGAGTATTGTTGCTGTGGAGCATGGACATTCCATATAACAATAATTTGATATTGTATAAAATAATATTACTATACATTAGAGCGTATGTTAAGTAATCTTGAACTTAAAAAATTCTGACTCTATAATATTTATAAAATTGAAAGGAAAACAAGCAGACGAATTTGGGTGGTAAACAATATATCTAATAAACAAATATATTAAATAAACATCTATAATAGTTCCTTTAAAAACTCTTTAACCTTTGTTTTTTTATGAGGTAAGAAAATTAACAGGAATATGTCTTGACCAAGGTCTCACACACTGTCAAGAGGCGGCCTCTCGGGGCGAGGTAACTATTGCAATTGCGGTATCATTAGATATAGCAAATGCGTTGGGAATGCGTAAAACATACTGATTTATCACAAAGTGCCTGCATACCTACGCAGTGTAGTAGAGGCTTATCTTGGTACTCGCACTGTATTCATCTGTGGCCGTGGCGGCGTCGAAATAAGAAGAGAAATGTCATGCGGTGTTCCACAGGGATCAGTTCTTGGTCCCCTCCTGTGGAACATCGGGTAATACTGGGTACTGCGAGCGGAATTGCCTGAACAGGTACAACTAGTATGCTACGCAGATGACACTCTTTTAGTGGCACGTGGAGGCAACCTTGAGAGTTGTGCGCAACGAGCCGTCACCGGATCAGCTAAAATAATTGGCCGAATAAGACAGTTAGGCATGGAGGTGTCATTTTGCAAATGCGAAGCCATTTGTTTTCATGGTCCGCGTAAGGCACCTCCTGCAGACTTTAGCTTACATTTAAACGACAATGTCATCATCAAAAACCTTGGTCTAACTCTTGATTCGAGGTGGACGTTTTGCGCGCACTTTCAGGAATTGGTTCCTCGTCTGCTACGTACAACTGCAGCATTAGGGAGATTGATGCCTAACTGTGAAGGACCAGGCGCTACGAGTCACCGTCTGTATACAGGAGTTGTACAATCCATGGCACTCTATGGAGCTCCAGTGTGGGATAGTGCCCTAACTGCCCGGAATAAGGCGCTTTTGCGTAAACCGCAACGTGCCATGGCAGTTAGAGTGATTCGTGGTTATGGCACGGTGTCCTTTGAGGCTGCAACCGCAGCTAGTGAGCTGGGATGCTGCCTTGGGACCTCGAAGCTAAAGTGATTGGTCATGTATTTCGGTGGTGCTTTGAGCAGCGTCAAAGAGGTGAAAGGCCATTGCAGGGCACAATTGATCGTAAAAGGGCTCGCGTTCAAAGGCTTGCTATCGCAGAGTGGATTAGTAGGCTTGAGGAACCGATTTCTGGTACCTATACAATAGAGGCAATAAGACCAAATGTTGATCTGTGGCTGCAGAGGCAGCACGGATGCCTGACGTTTCGTTTGACGCAGGTACTTACCGGACACGGCTGTTTCGGTAAGTATCTGTGTCAAATAGCTAGAAGGGAGCCGGACATGAAGTGTCATCACTGTGGCCACAGTATCGATACTGCCCAGCATACGGTAATGGAGTGCCCTGCATGGGAAAACGAAAGACGGAAACTGACTGGCGTAATCGGGGGTGACCTATCACTTTCAGTTTTGCTGGAGCAGATGTGCCCGAGCTCAGAGAAGTGGAATGCTGTCGCTTACTTTTGCAAAAAAGTAATGTTATCAAAGGAAGCGGCAGAGAGACAACGTGAGCTTGACACAACTGCTGTGCTGATTAGACGCCGACGGGTCGGACGGAGGAGAAGGTCAGAAATTGCCCTACTCCACCCTCCATAAACCGATTCTGCGAGCCGTGAGTTTGGGTCACTCACTGCCCATTGCACGTAGGATCCCGAGTTGCTGTTGTGTTCGGAGTTTGTTTTATCCAAAGGATAAGATCTAGACGGATCTGTAAAGGATAACTGCTTTGGAGGGCTGTGGTAGAATGGATAAACCGATTCCACAGCCTCCTTAAAAAGCAGGGTGCAGACCACCATGGGAAGGTCTCACACACTGTAGTGGGAGTGTTAGACATAATGAGCAAGTCTACTTTATCCTTCAAACCGGAACACGACAACGTCATTATAGAGGCAGGAATAGGTAACGTTAAAAATTCAGGTTCACGAGAAAAACATGAAACAAAAAAAGTAATAATACAAAATATTTATTCGCAATGAATAGAACGACTTGTATGAGTAATGTGACAAAATTCTAGTTTATGTTTAGTATAATATGAATATAAAGCGTGTTAAGAAGGGTGAGGCAAAATACAATTTAAAACTTTTTGATAAATCTGCCAATGCAGGCTCTATACTAATGTACCTCTAGACACAAAGTAGTAAACATGCTCTGAGCATCAATATGTTTTAAATCTTTGTATTGATCCCGCATCTCGTTTTGTTTAGTTTATGTGTCTCAGGCCCCAGTCTTCTGGTCGTCGTCTACAAAAAATATGATATCGAGTTATCCTATTTCTTTCTGTTTCATTATTGAAATCGACAACAAAAATGAAGTGGGTGATTTTAAGTTACAAAATAAAAAATCTACTAAGTACAAGGCTTCCATACCGTATCTACCTTAGATCCAAGTAAATAAAATTAGAGTGTCAGTATGTAATATTAAAATAACCGTTTTTTTTCTAATTGCATATTTATGTTTACAAGGTACATATACCGAAATCACATTTTTTAGAATTTTTGTCAGTCTGTCTGTTTGTACCCGCTAATCTCTGAAACGGCTGGACCGATTTTGACGGGTCTTTCACTGACAGACAGCTGATGTAATACTTCTACTTTTAATTTCGAATTATATAAGAGTAGTAGAAGTAGTGAGCACAGCTAGTCTATACGTAAAATAATACTGTAGAAGAGTAAATTGCCCAAGGGATATTTTTACCAACACGCAGATATTGTAAATCGTGAGTGATGTTGCGGGAACAACTAGTAATAAATAAAAAATATATAAAATACATATTAATAAAAATAAACGCGACGATTTACGTTCCTCGTGAGCATCATTAACTTTTAGGTTAGAAACTAGATAATCGTCTTCATATTAAATATGATCATGCCAACTTACGAGATGTCGACGAATGATTACGTCGAAATTACTGACTGAAGTAATGGGTGCGCCAAGGGCCGCTAGCGGTTTGATACTATCAAAATTGATCCCATGGCAATAACTTAGGCGAAAAATTCAATCTTTATTAATGTTAGAGTAGAAGAGATCAATAATAGTGGGTGCACGGAGGCATCAGCTCGCAAGTTTATATACTGAGTAACAACAAAATGTTTGCTTATGTGATGAGATAGATAAAGCCTCTGTGGCCTACTAGCACTTTGGACTTCCATATCGGTAGTCCAAGTTCGAACCTTTTCACAACTTATGTAAGTACATTATCTGAAGGAAGAGATCGTGATGAAACACATCGCTTACACGAATCCTGGTTTCATCGTTATTTAAGAATGGGTCATGTTTCCCTCTAGGGTTTCCGAGATCAGGTTGCAATCACTTTGTGTAAAAACTGGTGGCCTTATAAAATACCCTCGATTGGGTATCCCATCATCTGATGTAAAAACGGGATAAGGCCAGGACGAAGAAGCTGAGGGAGAAAACAATCAAACATTTTTTTTAATTATAAAAATGTTCGTTGCTGACAGACACCAAACATCGTAATGGTGCGTTGCTAATCTTCTTATTTCGTGCATTTTTATTTTCCACCATATTTCTCAGTTTTTAGATTTTTTGTCTGTCTGTCACTCTGTTTATTCCTGTTAATCTCTGAATCGGCTGGACCGTTTTGATGGGACTTTCACTGGCAGACAGCCGACTTAATAATTTAAGGAATAAATTAGGTTACTTTTCCTTAGTTTCATTCAAACGCGGACGCAGTCGCGAGCATAGCTAGTATCTAATAGAAGTAAGCGAAAAAAAATTCAGCGGTTGTCGGGGTTTTAAGTATAAAATCATCTGATATTATAACAAAATAACTTTAGCATGCTTAGCCGATAATACATCTAAAGCCGCTTGCTTGATAACATCATAATTGTATAGATACATAGTGGAAGAGCATCTCGACGCGCATGATGCTGGGTACAGACTGGAAGCAAACACAAAATAATATGACAGCCGACATTGTTGTTTAAAATAAATGCTGAACATTAGTCATTACATACTTTTATACATGATAACATTCAATATATGATACGAGTAGGACACCATTTTACGACCAACTAACGTAAAAGTATCGCAAAACTGATTCTCAGTGTTTAACAAAAACTCCAACTCCAAAACATGACCAGCTCTCCACAAACATAAATAAAGTTGTAAGAGTGAACGTCCCTTTTTGTAGTCGAAGACCAGGAAAACTCCGTTCTCGGATATTCTATAGAATATAGAAAATTTTTAAACCAAAATATTCAAATTAATTTTACCAGTATTCTTTTACCATCATACTGGGCGGTGTGTTAAGAACTCTGTTTATACATGGTGTTCCTATATGGTAAAGTAACGTCTTTCCTAACTGTGGGATGCACTTCCTGACTCTAATTTGCGCTAAAATTATAACATAGGATTTTTCAATGTCAGTCAAGAAGTCTCTTATGTAATTGATATGCCATTCTAAACCTTAACAACTTTCTATGAGATTCATTAACTCGTTTGTCAGTTTGTATTTTACCAAAAACAAGTAAAAGCTAACCATATAGCTCTTCATTGCCTCATGTTTGCTTAATCTGTACCCAGCATTATAGACGTCGGCACATGACCCTACAATAAAATCCGACCATAAATCGCACCCCACAATCATACTGGACTAATAAATAAACTTATCCAACCGCTCCCCATATGGATACAAAAACTACAATAACAACTACATATAAACGAGTACTGTGTTTTATTGTTTGATGGTTTTGGACAGAACTATAGATCTCGTTCGAGTATTTGGTATAGTCGTACATCACACGGCTATTAAGTAATCGCATTATAAGTATTTATTATTCAATCACACAACAATGAACTGCTAGATTTATCCCATGTTAGTCCTGAATTTCTTTTTAGCTGACTTCAAAAAGTATGATGCTCTCAATTCGTCCGTATGTTTCTTTTGGATTTCGGTTAAACAATGCTAAGGACTAAATAATAATGGAATTGAAATCGGTTTTCATAGTTTTGTTGCGATTAAATTATTTACGCTTTACGACATTGTACAGAGGGAAGTTCTCGCAGAACTATTAACCATAAAATTTCAATGTATAATCAAACATCCAAACTCGCAGGTAGCTTGCAGCGTGTCTGTTGCAGTGAACTTCGAGACCGCGTGGCGTAACTTTGGCCGCAGCTTTGCTGCAGTTAGCCTTTACAATTAATTCGCTTTTCTGTACTACAATTACTTAGGGATTATTTGCTTTGGATTCCTTCACAATGTTATGACTTTGTTAATTATTATCTGAATTATTAAATTAGCCCTCGCGATGCTCGTGACGAGCAAGCAAAACAATCTAAATATTTCATAATCTTACCTTAAACAAAAAGTTCAATACAAAATTCACAGCATTTTCGCATTTACAATATTCGTAGGGATTTTTTTTGAATTTGAAAGGAAATCATTCGAAATCATTCTAATGTTATAAAAACTCACTAAGAATTTGACAAATAAGCGTATTGTACACGAAGGTCTAAGAGATGGCGACAAGCGCTGTCCGCAGTTTGATATAGGCCTGCTTTTAATGGTACACATGAGATCACGCAATAATTAACTTACGTCTAATATTATAATAACGAATTTATTTCAAAATCTATGTAATGAAATGAAAATAATTTATTTGCCGAATATGTGTTTTAAAAAGTTATTACAAAGTAAAGTTTTTAATTTTACCAACATATTTTACCACAATGTGGAATGCAAATATTTGTAACACATAATTTATACCTAATCATTACTAATTGTTATTTACCTATATCCGAATTATTTTCCTACCACTAACTACAATCATTAGTATAACTGTGAACGTATGTCAAAATGTATTTATGGAAAACCAGGATCTTTGCCAAGGTCAGAGATCAGAGCATATGTCGCGTGTCGTCATAATAGCAATACAGATTTAGAACGAGTGACAAGCGGATGATATATCCGACGGAATTTGTAAAACGCACTTTGTTAATAGCGTCTGACGCGTCGGATTGTTGCCATTTTAAGATATGAAAGCAAACTGTAATGTAATATGTATAGCAAGAAGTTGTCTCTTACCTAGCTGAGGCTCTGGTTTCAACATGTCTGACGTGTTTCATTATGGTAATCGACAAAACCGTGGCCTATGGACACCATAGTTGTTGTAGGTGCGTCACTGTCCTGTGGCCAGGATATTAGAACTGATGTGAAAGTATACTCGGGACTAAAATACAACATGTCATTATGGCGGCAGGAATGAGTAAGGCGGTAGGGTAGACTCAGGCATTTTGACGGAAAGAATTTGTAGAAACTTCATAAGTTACCCTTATCGCAATGATTTTGGCACTCGGTTAATTTACGGCTATCAGGGACGAAAACATAGACTTCTTATCCCAATATATCTGAGTGAGTTTATAAACTTTAATAATAAACGTTCTAAGTGTCACGGTAAAATTTCAACCCCAGGATATAATGAAATTCATCCACGATGATACCATCATATAACTTTAATAATTAACCGGTGCCATAACAACTGCAATACTGACATTAGAGCAACAACCGTAGTACGTAATTCTAGTGATAATACAATACACAACCTTATCCAATCATTGAAGTTGGAATTATTGGACGTAGTGATTGAACTCCTGTATGACAGTTGGCTCCAGAACAATAGGCTCACTGTGCGAGTGAATACCTACTTGTTGGAAAAAATACCCGGGACAGCTTTTTACAAAAATACATAATACAAAATAATTTATTCACTCTTGGTAGATACATATAATTTTATACCGTTGAGGGAAGTCTCCTTTTAATGTCTAATATTTAGAGCAAAATACTTAAATAATTATTTTTATTATAAAATTTGCATAATTGTCTAACTCTGTTCGATACAATCAGTATCTTGAAATATTATTATCTAACATATTCAAATACTGCTACTAAAAAAATATAGCTCATGTTTGCTAGTTGAGTTAATTGGAAAGTAATGCGCTTTTATAACAAATACATAAATTATTTTCAGTTTTAATAACAACATTTATCATTACATTGAACTAATACCGTACCATATTCATCTAGAACCGTACGTAATTTTAGTACCTACAATGATAATTTTATTAAAAAGATCAATAATTGTAGTTGGATTATTGGAGACGCCGTTATAACAGATGGTATCAGTTACAATAGGATAATCAATAGATAGGAAAAACCAAACATTCATCACGTTCACTTAGAAAAATTAAAATTGTTGCCTAACTAAGGCTAACTTGCCAAATTGGAGACTGAATGAACTTTCATAAAGTTTATGGTAATAAGCCAGAATAACAACAATAAAAATGACGTAAGAGTTGTAATACCGTTTGTACAATTACGGCCTTATGTTATTGTAGTATAATGAAATCTTGTAGGAAGCTGACATTATGGGACGCAGTGATTGAAGGCTTCAATGGACTATGACAGATGGCAGCACAATAATACACGCCGCCGTACGGATGGTTACCAACTTGTTGAAAAAGTAACTGGGACATTGAAATGCAAAAAATGCGTAACTTTGACAAATTAAATCTTATGATTGAGACGTTGCCTAATTGGTAATTGATAATAATTGATATCCAAATAAATATTACGTAAAATTTGACAAATATTTTTACGGTATCAACAGTAATTTGAGAGAATGGGCACCCGGTGAAAGCTAAGTTAAATAACACCATTTAATAACAATTGCATACATTTAAAAGACCATTCGATGCCTTTGTTGCAATGTCAGTTTTGAATAAAAAAAATACCACATCATTTCACTTCACCTTTAAGAATGGAGTTAACTTGACCAAGCAGTTCTATCAAGTGAGTAACTATTTATTATGTCACTTACTGATAATCCATTATTATTTTAAATAAATAAAATTGAAAGTACTTTAAATGATATTGACATGGAACGGTTTCTAAAATCACACCTTAAAATCTTATTATTATGATTTTTGTGAATTTTATCATATAAAATAAATCAAATGTAGAAAAGATTGGAATTTATAATTAAACTAGCTTTTCGCCCGCTTTAATTATATATCAAGGCATATTTTTTCCGAATTATAATGCTTATTGCGTAAAAACATACCCTCTTAATAATGTAGTCGGTTAAAAAGTAGTTATAATGTTATTCCAAAATTTCGTTCAAATCCTTCCCGTAGGTTTTCGTTAAATCCACATCTCATCATCATCCTCACAAACTTTCGCATTTATGATATTGACCTCGTAAAATTGACGTCAAATCCCGATCAGTTCTAAAATTCCAGAGTGATTGGCCACCCTAACTGCAATGTATTGTTAGAACAATTTCCTTTTGAAATAGTCTAGGGGCATTTCGCGTATTCACGCTTCTCGTTATGTTTCCGCAATAAATATGTCAGATCAATCATTGTTATTGATTGTGCTTCGATGAAACGTTAATAATTTGTTTAGTTCGGTCTCATTTAGAATAAAAATATGACCAATTTAACATTCCATTCACTTAACTTTTTATAGGAATATAAAAATGTAATAAAACTTACTTCCGAATCTAAAATGATTTATTAAAGGTAGGACGATTAAAATTACTACTGACAGTTTAGTAGCTAAACATTGTAGACTTATCTACTCCTGCCGCCATACGGACCGATCCGGAGGGTAGAGTAGCCGGAAGAATTGCTCATACCGTACCCGTGTACCCCGTGTGTTTGTTCGCTGTCTTATCACATTACAAAAAAAATGTGTAGGGATATGTGAAACACACAAATGTAAATTAAACTTCTGATCTATCCAAACAAATAAGATTGGAGCGTCCGTCTCTAATATTAAAATAACCGCGTTTTACTAAATGCATTTGTATCTCTGCAAAGTACTACAAAAATATACCAAAACATTTTTTAGAATTTTTTCTGTCTGTCTGTTTATACCTGCTAATCTCTGAAACGGATGTAATATTGACGGGACATTCACTGGCAGATAACTGATGTAGTAAGGAGTAGCTTGGGATACCTTGATTTTAGAAATGTACAAAATAAAATAATTAAATAAAAACACGGACGAGGTGGCGGGCACAGCTAGTTTACTTATATCATATTTTTTCCATCATTAAAGTACCTACTTAGTGTATGTTACCTTAATATAATCGATTTGTTAGCCTTATAATACAAAATACCATTCTGGAACTCGCCCCTCACGTTAGACTCGTTGATTTCAAAAATTGAGTGCAAGGAGCAAGTAGAGCGGATCTAATCAGATCATGGACTAGGATGTCTTAAAGTCGTATTATTTCAAAACTGGAGCCTATGTCTTATTGCGACGTATAATACTTTTTTACTTCAGAAAGAAGTTTTTAATTGGTCTTGTTTTTCTTTCATCTGCTAAAGATAACTTTTGATTATTTTTTGTTTACTTTTAAGTTCAACAAACAACAGTGAAAATTGACGTCATCAACTTAACGGCTTGGATATCGGGTGCTACTTGGTTGGTAATGACACTTTTTTTTACGATAACAAACTATACATGTACCAATTTATATATTTGTTTAGTATTTGCCGGTAAAGCCGGTTCTTCACAGGTTGCCCTATTTAAGCATCATTAAGATATGAAAAAATGATTTTTAGAGTTTTAATTAATAGTGTGTATTTAGTTGTTTTCTTACGTAACAATCTTATGTGTATGTAAAGAAGTCAATTTTCATTAAGTGTTTTATGGATATATAATCTATACATATAATAATATTAGATAAGTTACTTGCAGTGAGATATTTTTTAGAAAATTATGTAGAGGTTCATGACCAGCGTATTTCGATATCGCATTAATGACATGCTTACGTAATAATGGAAATAACAAGACACTTTAACTTCTAACTCATACATCAAAATGGAGCAGAAAAATATTAAGGGCTCTTACTTTACGGCGTAACATTCTCACCATTAAAAACTTAGCAAACGTGAGTCTACAGACGTTGAAGGGTTCTGTACGAAACAAAAATATTGCACTACCGATATAATTCAAAACAATTTAAATAACAATTTCAATTTTACCTGCCTTTTGAATTTAACGACCAAAACGTTAAGTTACTCTCGCTAATAAATAATAATGTTATTTATTTGACTAGGCCCCATTCATAACAATCGATACAACACTATTATTTAAGTTAAAACTCATAAATAGACAATCTTACAATAAACACAAAAACAGAATAACTCTAACATTACCCTAATATAAAATGAATTAAATGATTATATATTTTTAAAAATACTCTCTAAACTAACATACAGTCAATTTCCTATTAATGACATACGAAAGTATAGCTAAGTAACAAGCATATAAAATATGGTTTTCGTTGTATACGGAACCCTAAAAATCACAGTTTAAAGTAATACTGATAAAATTCTAAACTGTATTTTAAAATAATTTACTATTTCCTTTCATAAACAATACTTTTACGATCTGACATGAAATGAAATGAAATTTAATTATGGACTGCATGCTTTAGTTAGAAATATGTTATGCATGGACGCAGAAGACGCAGGTAATATATTATTAGAGACGGCGAAATTGAAACTGCAATGAAAAGTAAATTGCTTCTCCATTACTTTTCCCAAGTACATTTATTTTGCCTCGTTGAAGGAGGGGTTAGCGAGCACATAAAGTCAAACCGATCTTTAGCAATGTAAGAATTCTAATCCTACTCCCTGCTAATATTATAAAGACGAAAGTTTGTAAGTGTGGATGGTTGTATGTATGGACGTTTGTTACTCTTCACGAAAAAACTGAACGGATTTGGATGAAACTTTACAGTAAAATAACTTATACATGAGAATAACAAACTTTTAAACCGACTACCTTAAGAGAGAATAATGTGTTCTTTGAAAAGGATAAGTCGGAAAAAAATCTGTTCATTGAAAGTTATCTATGTCTTAAAACATTTCACAAGGGCGAAGTCGCGGGCGGAAATCTGTGTAGTAATTGCTGTCCCTATCAGAAATAGAAGTCGGAAGTGTGGTGGTTAGCCTTTTGGACTTCTATTCCGGTTATTAACAATTAGGTTACAACCCCGACACGTACCAATGAGTTCTTTTAACTTAAGTTTATTTTCTGAGCGCTCATACGATGGATTCTGTGCGAATTCAACTTACGTTGTAACTTCATGTTACATACTTTCTATAAAATCTAATCCTTATGTCTTCTTCGGAACGAAATATAACCTCAATTGTCGACACATTTTTAGTAAAAGATTAATGTATCCCACACTTCAAGCATATCCAGATTAAATTTTTTTAAACTAACTACGAAATACGCTCAAAAATGCCTTGTCACTTTCACTGTGAAATATTCAAGTCATATAGCTCCGGAAATACCGCTATTAAGAAGGAATTTCAACGCTAATAATATTGAATCAGTTATATCGAAGGTTAGAAACTATGATTTAAGTATAGTTACCTACTACCTGATACGTACATATGTTCCTATATCATACAAACATTATATCCACCTATCAGGTAATAAAATTTGTCACTTAGTCCTATTAGTGTAATTAACAATAACACCATGACTAAACAGCCTTAACCATTGGTCTACAACCACTGACCCTGATTGGTGCCAACCGTAGTCAGCTGTAACTGTTGAAATACTCCTAGCATCAGTGCTCGCCACGGTCAGGCTTGAATCAGGTATCCGGTAAACTTATTAGTGCCAGGGCTTAGCAACCCAATCGCAGGTTAGCAATATTTTTTTGTTGACTAGACTTGTAATACATTGGTGTGAACTGTATTGTTACTTGTTTTCTGTAATAAATAAATAAGTTAATTATTAATTAACTAATTAGAAAATCAATCTGAACTAACTTCCAATAAAAAATACAGTCATTGAACTTTGCACTTGGTCTGCATTTGCGTTAACTTGATTTTTAATATCGCTTTTGCATTTCAAATGTCTATGCCAAGTCAACAAACTCGCTCGGTCATGCGACTACTCCTCGATACAGATTTAATCACATGAAAAACATAAATAGCGTGCATAACTTTCCCTTGTTATTACCGCGATAATATTGAGTCATCTCCGCTAAACCAGTATTTGTTTTCTAATTTCTGCTACAAACTTGGCAAAGCAGATGCTTTCACGTATAAACGCGATTCTCAAGATTAATATGAGATATTATACAATATTTTTTACAACCTTTAAAAAGGTTCTTAAACCGAGTGTATATTCGTTACGTAATCACTTCGCCAATTTGAAACAGATTCTGTTAATTCTTGTAAGGTTGGTAATAATAATTAGTTACTTATTATATCGTATTCTAATAAATTAATTCAGTGGAGATCCCACAAAAATTTTATAAAATTGGTTCCGCGTTTCTTGAAATATCGAATAATTAAAAAGCACAAAATTAGGAACATATCCCGGAAGGATAGGCAGAGGCACATTAGCACCTTCCATTAGCCGACGATATTAGACGGACGTTACGTTTTCCAAATAAACTAAAAAGTAATAAAACAAACTGTTACCCTACCCAGGAATCAATACTGGGATGTGATAATAAAATTGTAGTCAGACAGACAGATATACAAGTACATACATATTATTCTGAGATCAATATAATCTGTATTTCGTCACCAACTTTAACAGATTTATTTTTACATTTCTGTTTATATGTGTGTGTGTATGCATTCGTATTTTTGACTAACACCCAAAACTTAAACATATAATTTGGTTACTTAGAGATAATTTTGCACTTTCATAAATAAATTTCCAATAAAAATCATCCATGTGCCTTATCCCGTTTTACATAAAATTATATCAGGGTCACACACCTAACCGAGAGAAATTGACAAGGGTGCCAGCTTTATACAGAGCGCGTGCACTGCCACTATTAAATTAGGTCGAATTTGCTAATACAGAAAAAATCATTCGAACCTGTACTAACGGAATGACAGTCAGAAGCGCAAACCACTGGGACACCGAGGCTCTAAATTTCCAATGCTAATAAATAAAGTATTTCCCCGCAGGCGCAGTCGGGAAAATTTGCTTATAAATAAATAAGAATGCACCAACGACCTTAATGATCGTCCTCAATTCGATACATGTGTCGGGCTTGAGGTAAACACAGTCCCGTTAAAAACCAAACTGGTGTGGCCACCGCGTGGTTAACTCGAAACTGGGGAAAGTAGGTACGTTATTAACAATTAGTCGTTTTATGTTCAACAGCGATTTTTGTTCGCCACTGGCGGCTATTCAAAAAATATACTCTGTGTGAAGTGTAACACCTAAAAAGTCAAATAAAAATAGTTAAACAACCACAAGTTTGAGAATTAATATTCTATTCAAATTCACGTATGGTCTAGAATAAGGGTTCCCAGACTTTTAAGATATCTACCCACCAATGGCCAAAAAACTTTATGAACATTTTGAATTTAACATGTTTCCACTTTTTTTTGGAAAAAAATGTGTTATGTTCTTTAAGAGGCGTGTACAATAGGATGAAATATAGAACACTTAGAAAAAGTGACCCATAATACTTGTTACAAACGACATTTGGTCGTGGGTCGTCAGCCCGCAATGAATCACGAGGTCCTCGCCCACTGGCATATTTGATTTTCACTCGATAAACCTTAATTAATCATACAGATACCGACCTTATAACGACAAGCATAAGGAACAAATGACATGTAGTTTCGGTGTAGAGGTCGTTCAATGCACATTTTTAGGTAAATTATCTGGTGTCATAATGATTAGAGAATGTTGACCACATCTTATAATCTCGGAGATTGACATTAGGTCTGATGTATCTCAACCTTTCTTTAGGATTATTAGGAGACAAGCAAGTCAGTTTGGATATACACTCGTGAGCAAAAAAATCGACTCAGGTGACACACCTGCAATCAAAAGTCACCGACAAAAAAACTAAGCGACAA
>DVZL01003155.1:0-14344 GCA_018236625.1 Lasaia peninsularis
AAAAATAAGGATATCAATTGACATGGCGTTGACATTGGACCGTGACGTCACGTCATGGCGTTGCGTTTTCGAAATTTTCGAAAAAAAAAATTTTATCAATAAAAACTTTTATATTGACAAAATATTTATGTGGGAATATTTCTTCAGCAATAGAGATTACACGTTTTTTTTGGGACATATCTAAATCACATGCATATTCCCTATGTGACAAGTGGCAAGCCTATATTGCCACGCCACCTTGGGCACATTCCAATCCCGGGAAATGTATGTTCAAAATACCTGCTTTGTACGGGTACGCTAATCTCTGGAACAGCTGGACCGATTTTGACGGGACTTTCATTGGAAGACAGCTGATGTAATTAGGAAAAACCTAAAGCTAATATATAAACGCGAACTAAGTCGCGCGCACAGCTAGTTATACACAAAAATAAAACCAATTGAGAACCATTTTATTTTTAAATTACCTTGGCAGAGGAGAATCGTGAACCTGTTGAAGACGACTCCAAAGCGGTTCCGCAGATCGGGACAACTCCGGGACCATCGATGTAAAACCTACACAGAGAAATGTCCACAATAAATATTATTAGTGGTTGACCTTGGTTTCGATGAAAGTTAGTTTCATCAGCAACCTATTCTCCAAAAAGGAACACCACAATGTCCAACATTGACGTTATAGCGACAGGAAAACAAAGACGGTGTCCAACCTCAGCAAGTAGTTGCAGAACTGGACTATAACACCTATAGCCCGAAATCCGACTGCAGAATTGTGTAGTTATCAAGTACACGTTAAAAATCATATTTTTACTTATATTACAGACTCCTAATATATATCATGTACTCGATAACTAAACAATTCTGCAGTCGGATCTTAGACTACTAGACGTATGTTCGTGATTTAGCAGAGGAGAATTCGGAACAGAAGATATTACATGTCTTTCTATTTTGGGGATAAAATGTAATGAATAGCACAAATTTCCATCCCCTTTTTTAGGGCTTGGGGAAAGAATAAAAAAAATAACACATTTTTCGTTGGTATACAGACTGTGTACCAATTTTAAGTTTACAACTTGGCAGTGTACTATCGAAGGAAAGAGTGAAAGGCGAGTTTCTTAAGCTTGTTGCAACAATTTTAATTGACCTACTAAAGACGAAAGAAGGTACATACTGATACACTCATGATTAGCCAACGATATTAGATGCCATGAAGTGACAGATGACAAAAAATGTACACATGATTGTTAAAAATTATGTCTACGATAAAGTGTTAAAAAATTAAAATCTATTCTTAAGCCAGCTCTTTTATCTCTCTTCTTATTGGCTATTTCGATACCATAGGGCATGCAATAATAATAATTAGTTACCAATATCACTCAGCAGCACCCTGCGGGCGTCATCGGGGCGGGGCGCGGGGGCGCGGCCGCTGGGGGGCGGGGCCCGACTGGCGCGCGGGACCGGGACTGGTGGGATTACTTCTGGGATCTGCAACGATTACAAGTTATCATTTTCTTGATGTAGGTACGCGACGACCCCATCTTCCACTAATGGAATGAGCGCAACTAGGAATATGTATGTGATTTAGATATGGCCAAAAAAAATAACGTGTAATCTTTATTGCTGAAGAAATACATATATCCATATAAATATTTTTGACAATATTCAAGTTTTTATTATGTAATTAATGCTTAGAAGTGGCATTTTTGAAATTCCTCGCAAATTTCGAAAAAAGCAACGCCATGACGTCATGGTCGAATGCCAACGCCATGACAATTGATATCCTTACTTTTGCATCTTTGGGCATAATATAAAAATTTTCGCACCTAGGGACAATACAATATTTATATATATAATGAAATTAATTAACTGAAGTGTAATAACACTTCACTTAATATTACTTCGTTGACAAATTATTATTCTCACTTCTCAGTGGACGGTGACGTCACAAATAAGCGCGCTAAAATGGCGGTGTTTAAATCATCCGAAAATAATGATAACTTGGATAACTTTTTTTAGCTTATATGTCACTAAAATAGTGATAAATAAGCAAGTGTTTATTTTTTTTCTGTTATATAATTACTTGAAGAATTGTTTAAAAAAATAACAAAAACTTGAAACGTGAGCTTCTTGCGAGAGTAAGTTTACCTTAGGGTACTGCCTTACCCTCCAACCATTCTCAACCTGTACTCATATTTGAATGTTTCAGACGAACAAAAAAGATTTGCTTTCATATTATTATTGGAATGTCCAAGGATGGGAACTCTCTACCTGGTAAGGTATTTTTCAGACAGTTATAATTTAAGCGTCTTTAAAGAAAGAGTGTATAAGTATCTTCTAGCTAGTGTTGTAGCTAGAAGATGCTTATACACTCTTTGTAGAAGGAAAATGGAAAATTGAAACATAAAAAATGGTCTAAAACACGGAGAAACAAATCCTAAAAGCAACCTGTGAGCAAATACAAAAACCTTTAAATTAGTACTAACTTTATAAGCAAGATATCCATCAGAAGTCCATCGCGGTGGTAGCGCGGACACATCAGTTTGAGCGGCGCTCTCACGACGAGGGGCGAAGCCCTGGTATAACACCGGACGGGGACGATTCGCAGGTTTAAACCCAGTACGTGGTAAACCACGATTCAACACAGGTCTGTAAGGAATATGTTGGAGTTTAGCTACCTATTTATTACTTACTATTCATGATATTCATTCCACTTCTACTTGACCGATTTTAATAAAAATGAATGTAAAATATTTTAAATTTCATTTAAATTTAGTGGTGAAAGCCGAATCAATTTGATTTTAGTACCATTCCTGTGATGAACCAAAAAAACGCATATTCTATATTTAATTATAAGAGCGTTCGTTCTGTTATCTATTTAATTTTTTTAAATATTTTTTATTTTATAGAGAATAATATACAATGTGTAGTAACAATTTTAAAACATATGTAGATGTAATCATCGTTGTTTCGACGCGTTCCCGTTAAGAAAATAGTGATGTCATTAAATCCTGGGGACACGTCTCCTAAACATCACTAGTTTGATGACAATATCCTAATATATTTTCACAAATATGGGCCTGCTGCTTTTCTACTAGAGAATTAATGATTTTCGTAGGAGGCAAGATACGATTTTGTCACCTAGATTGGTATCATAATTGCCTCACCTTTCTCTATCGCCATAACTATAGTGCACGCACTTTCGTGTTCCACATTATAGGGTAATCTTACCCTACGTATTAGAATGCCAGAAAACATACAAGTGGCCTACCACACCAACTAAAGTTTAGCAAAACTATGGCCTTTTACATCTTTGTAATGTGTATTTATTCCCAAAAGAAAGTCTATCTGCTTATGGGACCTACATAGAAATCTGCAAAGTGCGAGTTAAATTCGCACACAATGGGTTCCGTACCGTTTATATATTTAGCTCAACCTGTTTTTAGTATTGTAGTTGTAGCGGCATCAGAAATATAAGTATCATCTGTGATCAGAAAAAATTCGGCTGTCAAAAATTTTATTAGATATTTCATCAAAAAAAATCCAGCTGTCTAGCTATCAGGTTCTCAAGATACAGCCTAGTTTCAGACAGACTGTCAGCGGAGTCTTAGTAATAGGGTTCCGTTTCACCCTTTGGATGCAAGGAACCCTAATACACGTAAATACCTGTATTGGAATGGGTTGGGGCACGTATTCCTTCTAACGTTCAAGTTGCTTGCTAGATCATCTTCAGAAATCCCACATTTCGATATATCAGTCTCGGCGAATATCGAGAATCGATGTCCCAGCTTCGTCTTATAAAAACTATCGATACTTTCATCCCGATGCAGCACGTCCAGACTAGAACCGAGTTCGAAGCTCGACGACTTAGTGTGGTCGAGGCTCAAACCTCGATTAAAATCACACGTCAAACTATCGACACTGTCCAACCTCCTCGTGCTAGTGTTGGGACTCCTACGATATAACATGTTATCGGAATTGCCAGTGCTCTTCAGGATTCCTCTTCCAGGTAAATCCAAGCTTCCTTTCCCGTTGAAGCCATGTTTGAAATCTTTGTCATTGGGTAAAGAGACTCTCTTCATCCGTAGAGACTCTCTTGCTGAGGCCTGTTGCTTGATTTTAGTTTGGGTGTCCTCGTTAGGTTGGAAGTCTGGGTCTAGGGTGTGGAATTTTATCAGCACTGGGGTAGAGTGAGCTGTGGATGCTGATGCTGGAGTCCATTGATCAGTTTCTCGTATAGACACCAAGTCTTCCTAAAATAAAAAAATATTTTAATTAAAAAAGTACCTTCAGTACATCCACGACATGTAAGTCCAGTAGATATACTAGAACACCCACGATTAGCCAAGGTACCCTGCCCTGCTGTGAGAGGTGGCAAACTTGTCGCCACTCCGGTAAATGAAATGCTTATTCAGAATAATCTGAAAAACATTTAAGAAAAGTTGCCCGACTTGGGAATAGAACCCGGAACGCAACGCGGCTAAATTTATCTAATAATATATTAGTTCCTACCTGATATATTATTAGAAAAATATTTTTATATCATGCTTCCAGACTTCAAGAAGAAGACAGATTACAGTTTGTTAATAGTATGGAATATTGTCGCTAATACCGAACATGTTAATGATGCGTTGCCAGCCTTAGGATATCTTAATAGCCAATTTCGTAAGTAGCATTAGCGGTTACACAAAGCCTGCAAAGCGGAACCTTATTTGACAGTTATGGTAGAATATTCCATTCCTCCAAGTTACAAGACCACAATAACAGGTGATTGGGTCCTCACGTTACCCCGTGTTGGTCTGGGTCCTCTGTGTAGAATAGACCAATTGCAACGAGCATCGCTAACAACATGACCACTGGTTGTAGAGTGCTCTCGCCCGGCTTTGCCTTTTCCCGCCGCCATAATGACATTGTCGTGTTCCGGTTCGGAAGGTGGGGTAGCCGGTAGACTTGCACATAGGGTCTAATAAACCGACCGCATGGCAGCGGCGCACCTACAACATTTATGGTGTCTATAGGCCACGGTTGTCTCATACGTCAGGAGACCCGTGCGCCTGTTCGCTGTCTTATCCCATAAAAAAACATTCCCTTGTCGAAAATTGTCATTGAATGTTTTTACTGCTGAAAACCGAAGCGTGTTACGCGGTCAAAGACTCACGCGAACCTACACGCGCTTAGGGAACAAACGATAAATATTTTTTTCAATATCCATCTTTGGTTCAGTCGTCACGCGAATACTATTGATTGGGTTCCGTTGTATCCACTTCAAAACACTAACGTTGATTTACAGACGGTCCAATAGTCGATCTTTCAGTAACCAAAAGTTAAATATTTACTAAAGCTGCCTCTCTCCATTTCAATAAGCACAGATAGGTAGAAAAGTCTATTCACATTTCAAAGTGCATTAGACTAGGCGTGTTTTTATTTAGTTATTTTATACATTTTTAAAATAAAACTAGCCTAAGCCATTACTTATTAAATTAGCTGTCTGCTAGTGAAAGTGTCGTCAAAATGGGTCCAGCCGTTTCACAGATTAAGCGGATACACAGTCAAAAGTTCTAAAAAATACTGTTTTAGTATATGTACCGTGTAAAACAAAATGAAAGTTCCGACATAAAATATTTTTATTACATCATTTTATATACGTTCGATGTAAATAACCATCAAAACAAAAAAAGCTTATAAATAACAAGCATCATAAACATAAATCCGAATGCATCACAAATACTTGCACTCGAAGTTATGAAGCCTAGAACCATTGAACTGGGGCGGATATACTTCAACCTAAGTTATGTGATATTCGCACGCCAGCTAACTGAATATCGGTACATTACGGGCTGCTATTCTTAAATTATCACCAGATGATATGTCAATGTCATCTGAATCTATTTTACATATTATAATAAAACTATAACTAATCGCTGTCTGTACATGGCAAATTTATATAAAAAAATATAATGGCCGGGCTTTAAATACGAAAGAAAACCCAAAACAATGTTTTGTTACTTTGTCTGTTTGTTTGTGCACGCTAATCTCAGAAACGGCTTAACTAATTTAGATGCGGTTTTCAGAAACATGTTATGATGGCCTTCACTTAATAGAGTATATTTCATTCAAATCGGTAAACAAATAAAGTCGCTTAGGTACTTTCATGAATGCCTTTTCTGGGTAGCCAGCAACAAAAATAATCGTGAACGGGGTCGCAAGCTTGACTAAAATACAGGACGATATTAAATATTACAACTCTAATTATTTAAACTGGGTCGCAATCAAAACTTTTGTATTAATCACGTTAACAACGAAAAAGTTAGATTAAAAACTTTTTTTGGCGTTATATTTGTTAACCCACTTCAAAAAAAGGGAGGTTTTCAGTTTTACTGTATTATTTATTTAAATTCTTTATTGCACAAACTTATGTACAAAGGCGAACTTAACGCCAATAAGCATTTTCTCCCAGTTTACCCTCAGGGTAGTGAAGACAAAATAAACATGGGTGGTGTATTAAAGTTAATTACAGAAAATTATAGATAACAACGACACAATACATTAATTTCAAAATTAATTTGAAAACTATTAACTAAAATGTAATACAAAATAATAATAAAAACAAAGGAATTGCAAATAAATTAATACATATTTAAATATATAATAATAATAATAATATTAGCAACGACTCGACCGGATTGGTACCACCGCCTTACCTATTCCTGCCACAATAGCGTCAGTGCTCGCCATTGTCGTGTTCCGGTTTGGAGGATAGGGTAGCCGGTAAACTTGCACACGCAAGAGGCTTACCATGTCAGCATCAGGTTGACAACGCACCATTTCCGCCTTTGGTGTCTATAGGCGAAGTGTATTTCTTACCATCAGGAAATCCGTCTTTAAAAAAAGCTATATAATCATAATATACTAATGACAAACAAACCAAGGCTCGTTTCACTCTTTTTACATTTGTTTGGTTAAAGAATAGTTGACCTATATTCTATAGAGTACGGAACCAACGCGGGGCTTATAAGTTATAATTAATCATTAGTCGAATGGCCTTGGGAAACACTTCTGAAGGTTTCGCTTCTGCCGCGTGAAAACTTTATTGTTTGAGCATTCAAGAACATAATATTACAGAAATCCTACTAATATTATAAACGCGAAAGTTTGTAAGTATTGATGGATGTATGTATGAATGAATGTTTGTTACTTTTTAACGAAAAAACTACTGGATGGATTTGGATGAAACTTTACAGTAAAATAGTTTATACATGACTATAACATATAGGCTACTTTTTGACTTATTTCATTAAAAAGAGGGTATGTTTTTACGAAATTTGTATTATAAATACGAAAAAAAATCTGTCAATATTTGATTTAGATTGAAATTTGGTTTAAATATATATGATATGTTTATGAGAATTATACATACTAAAACAAATAAACGCGAAAGTCTGTCACGACTATACAGAATTGTTTATACCGGTTTAGTTAATAATTGCCCGTAATTTTACTTTACCTGCTTTAGAAAGGTATATGGCATAATAAACGGGTAGGCAGTGTGTAGTTCTTACCATAAGAAAAATCATGTACTTGGTTTTCTTGTTTTAAGATTTAAAAACTCGAGTTGCAGTCTAATAAAATTAAAAAAAAAAAACAAAAAAAAATTGCATATCAAATCGTATTCCGTTTTTATATCATCGTTTTTAAAATAGTGGCAACCCTAACCGGAAATAATTTCCTACCTGCAAATTGCTCATATCCTTCGACTCATCGGTTGTGAATATTAGTTCTATGTCGTCGACTTCTTCGGATTCATTTCCGCTCGCGTTCTCTTGGTCTTGCTTCTCGTCGGCGACAGGATGCGGATCTATGGGGGTCACAACACCCTCGGAAAATACCGAATTGTCACCTTCTGACATGGACCTGGAAATAATTGGAAAATTGGAAAATGTTTCGGAAAACGAAAATCATTATCATAATCATTTTGGCTATAAACACGGAAGAGAACCAAAAACCACTACTCAAAACCCAATAAGTTGTATATGCCATAGTAACCAATGAGAGCGAAACTTAAATGTTACAAATACTGGTAAAATAAAACATTATCAATATGCAAGTTACAACTCAAAAACCATTTGTTAGGTCTTGATTATTTTAAACTAGCGATCCGGCCCCGTGCATGCGTTTATTATAGAGTGTTAATGTATAACACACCTAAACCTACCACTTGTATCACTATATTAATTAAAAAAACCACATTAAAATCAGATGGTTAGTTTTAAAGTTCCAAGCATACATAGGGATAGACAGCAAGGTGTCACTTTGTTTTATACTAACTATATTAGTGATGAGATTATATAAGATGCAGATAAAAACCCCATCAAAATAGTTCATAATTAAAAAGTTATAAGGGTTTTGTTTTTGGTAAAAATGTGTAATATAATTAATTAGTAACACATAAATGAACCTATTGTAATATGGAAGGTAGGTACTGGCTTTACAACAATTTTAACAAACTCAGCAACTAAAGTGTAATATTTTCTTTTTTGAGAAAATAAATAGTATTGCAGTTTAAAAACATATGAAAAAATATGGAAGAACTATGAACCTTTATTTAGGCTAGTAAAAAAATTATCAGAAGATCTCTATTTTGTAACTAAAAAAATTACCTACAGCAATTTATTCAATTTCTATTTTGTAACTAAAAAAATTAACTATAGCAATTCAAAACAAAAATTCAAAACACACAATTAATATTTCATTTAATTTCATATAAATTCACCTACTTTGAAACTTTTTTGTAATTAATCCTAATTTAATATATTACATTAGTTACTAAAAACTACCTCCAGCTACCCATACCCCTATTTCTGCTTTTACTACACCATTAAGTGATTCTTGTTAGTGTATACTAAGTAGGTTAACCAGTAAACTTATCCTCACAAGTGGCCTGCTATATTTTCTCTGACACCAGAATTATTATAAGCAACATTTTTTACCATCAGAAAGTCATCTGCTTGTTAATATAGTCATACATAATATGTGTAATATAGGTAATAATACGTATATAAACAGTTTATAAAATGCATACCTCAAACTCAGATTATCGACATCTAAATTGAGGGTATCTTTATTTTTGCTCCTTTCAATATTTTCTTGTACGACAAGACTATCCTCTGACGTTATTCTCACTTGTACATCAAACTTGTCAGTTTTAGATTTAACCTCTGCTTCGTTAGGTACTGCCATTTTTATATTTTCCGTTGAAACTGTTTTAATATTTATTTTGTCCCCTTTAGAACTTTTTAGCTCTTCAAAATGTTCTATACGCTCTTTTAAATTGACATTTTCTGATGGATTTCTTTTATTTGAATTACTATCACTGTCTGTTGTATCTGTTGTACTGCTAGACTCACTTCCGTCTTTTGCAGTTTTAACTTTAATCTTTACATCAAATTTTGAAAGCAGCTCCAGCTTTGTTTTATAATTAGATTTATCATTTTTTAGACTGGAATCATCTACATGTGATGTCGCAGAACCATTTACTTGGCTTGTGTTATCTGATATATTTGATTTTGTATCAAATTCAGAGCTCTCTTTAAATTTTACACTAGACTCCTCACTCTTTTTATTATCATCTGTATTAGCATCCACATACTTTTCCTTATATATATTTCTGTCCTCTTTATTGCTCTTACAGCTTTCTATTTTAGGACTGTATGAAAGTTCCAACTTTATATTTTGTTGAGAATCTCTATCTGTATTAGAATCAATTATTCTCCGTCGCAATATGTGATTCTCAAGAGTCAATTTCTCAATGATATCACTGTAATTTAAGCATCGTGAGTGCTCCTCATATTTCTCCTTCAACTCTTTCAATTCATTTTTAGACACCTCAAGAGCAGTTCTAAGAGACACCACAGTCTGGTGCAAAGACCTTACTGTATCCAAATGCTTAGCCCCAGGAGGGACTCCCTCCAGCTTTTCTTTGTCCATTCCACCTTAATTCCCACCATCCATCCATCTACCACCATCCCAAACATGACTGTTGATATTATAAATTTATTTTAATACAAAACCACCTCTTCCTTCATTAATAATTTCATATCGACGTACCTAAAACAAATTTAATATCTAATTTTCCGCTTTAATTTAATAAATATTTTTTAAAGCTAAAACCTCTTACCAGCTAATTGAAGTATTGAGTAAGTGATAAAAACACATTTTGTTTAACATAATCATAGCCTCACACAACGTACTAGTAAGAAGAACTGGGAGATAGTGTGCAATCGATAAAGCTACACGCTTGTAAGGTAATTAAGCTTTTAGGAAGTGCTTAAAAGTTTCTTCGAGCCCAGTTTAGTTGGCACGATATACAGATAAACACTAACACGGAAAGCAATAATTAAGTTGAAATTTTATCTTCAAATCGTTTTGACAAGGTTAAAACATCTATTGTAGTATAGTTCATAAATTTTCCTGCTCGCTCGTCTCTTCGTACAATGTAAACAAATCAATACTCCGGTCCTATGGTCCTATCTCCAGATTTTGCGTTCGCGCGTGAAAGAAACGGAACTGGATAAAGGAAAGTGTAGGCACGATGGCTATGCGTCTCTTTCGTACAGCTGTGACCCGTCATGTTGACATTATCTCCTTCTTAGAAACATTTAAAAAGCTAAAATTTTTATGACGCTCGATTATATTATACTTTTTTTTAATTAATTGTATCAAATCAAAAAATAAATTATAATTATCAAATCAAAAAATAAAATAAAAAATAGCAAATTTATCACGGTTTTATAGATTGTTTATGATATTTTCCAACTGTGAACTTTACTATTACTGACAGTGACACTTGTTAAATATGACAGTTTAGAGAAATGACTAAATATGAGTGCAATTGATATAGTCTGCTTCGGTGCTTACCATCATAATAATAACATAACCTATAAAATTCATAAAAAATATTGTTTTTATCTAAATAAAAAATGTACATAATTCCAAAAATTGTTAACAAAATTCCCAATAGTAATTCACTTACAGTCCTACAAACAAGGCTTCAGTCAAAAACCCATTGGGTATGTTATATTTAATGAAATATCTTAAAATCTGGAAATAATGATTTTTATAGATTTTAATTTTTCTAGGCAAAGTTAAAGAAGAAAACTGGTCCGAAATATAAAGCTTTAAATCATTTCGATGATTTTTATGGTTCTGTGTATGGTAATAAATGGGAAGCCATGAGGGAAGCTTTATTGCGGAGACCAAAATATGTGGCATTAGTCAATAACTATGGAGACACCGAGGAGACTATAGAATATCTTACAAATAGAGGTAATGTGTGTCACACATCCTTAGAGCAGTAAAATTAAGGTCGAGGCCGAGGCCAAATCGAGTCCAACTAGCCGAGTTTATTCATTGATTTCCTCAGTTAGAAACCAGTATACTGAAGTAGTACTTTTACATCACTGTCAGCGCGTACACGACTGCTTGTGTAATCTATGTTGATAAAGTTATTGTTTTGTTATATATCTTTTAAAGACAGATATACGCCTCACTCGCGTGTCTCTTGTTAGCTTTCATTCTTTTACACTCATTTAGTAGACAGCCTACCTTCGTTTATATTTAATCAGTCCGCTACATAGATGACCAACAACACGGTCTTATACCTTCTATACTTCCCTAAACAGTGAGAAGTCCTATGGACTGATTGTCACACCTTCTAAAAAGGCCGAGTGCAATTGATTGCAAGTAATGTTGATATTGAATAATACATTTAGATTCTGTGTTTAATAACTGAAATTCAATATAAAAAATATATATATCTTACAATAAGTTTACAAACACATTATTCTAAACTTTTGACACAAAAAATCATTAGTCACTAATACTTTGCTCTGTCCAAATTAAAATGAAGATCTCTGGCGGCTTAAATGATCTGAAGGTGTTTGGAATGTGCCTCTTAGATAAATTATATCTTTTAATAAACCTGATTTATGCCATTAGTTAAATTAATTATTTCTCTGAAACCAGGGTTATGTTTTTGATGCACATTATTGTATGTAGGATCTTTTTTACCTCATATCTTACTTTTTTGATTTAAATTTTGCTAATTTTATAATGAGAAACATAAAAACATGGTTCCCTAAATGTTGCTGCTTTCAAAATTTTGTCTTGATTAAACATTAATCAACACATCAATAAAAAGCTTATGATATGCCTTCCAAAAAGATATGAGGTGATTGACTGTAATACAAATTTTATGTTTTGCACACAACGTTTCGATAACCCACTTGTACAATATTACAGGTGCCCACTGCTTAAAAAACCTAATGTCAATTCAAGAGCAGTTTCAAAATGAACATTTTCCTGTAAAGGAACCAATGAAAATAGAAAACTCACATAATCGTTTAGATAGTTATGTGTCCCGACTACAAAGTGAGGAAATATCCAGTATTTATCCCCAAGGATCTGCCATGCCGGATAAAATAGAAGTGGGAGATAACAGAACCTTGGTCAATCAGGATGCCCATCATCTGGAGGAGAGTATTATGTATGCATACCATTTGATCTATGCTCGCCTCTGTTGTGATATAATAGTACCCAAGAAAATAGTGAAAAATAAAATATACTTTTGTATTTTTGAAATATCTAATCATATACCATATATAAAATATCTAATCATATACCATAATTCTCATTTAAAAGTATTAGATATATATCTAATACTTTTAAATGAGAATTATGGTATATGTATTTATTTATTTATACCGGCGAAGTCGGAAACGGCTCTAATGTTTTCTCTGAAATTTGGTTCACAGGTTTTTGTGGGGTAAAAAATTAATCTAGGTTTTATGAAATTGTAAATCACGATATCTATACAAATCTATCGGTAGCATTTAGTGTAAAATAGTACCGACTCCAGTTTTGTAGACTTGCCATGAAATGGCAATTTCTACAAGTAAGCAAAAGAATAACTACCGAGATAAGCTTGGTCGCCCAGGTACTGAAACTTTAATTACTTACACTGGCATTATTGTTCCCTACATTTAGATCATCAACAGTGAAACAAAATCATACCACAGAAGAATTACAGTTGGATGAAACAAGAATTATTGATGCGTCTATGAGATTATCATCGGAGGCTCTATATCAATATGTGCCAGCTACAAAATTAAAGGGAATGGATGATTGGGTATCCGAGTCAATGCATTACTCATTTTATACAAATTGTAAGTGGAGGATTCATCTATTAAATTAAATATTGACTAAAAAATAAAATAAATACTTCAATTTTTTATACAGCTGAAAAAATGGTGTCACCATATAGCTGTTAGTGAGTTTATATGGAATACTTGTTTCAGATTTTTTTATTTGCTACATAAATTTTAGACTAGCCGGCGGCTTCGACCATGTGAATTTTGTTAAGACGATTTTTTTCCAACTTAAAGCATAATAAGTATTTTATTGCATAAAATATACACACTTTTTAATATAGTTTTTAATGTACTTACTTAGATAACTTTCAAAGAGAAAATTTTTTTCCAACTTATTTCAAAAAGCAGAATAAGTATTTTATTGCGTAAATCATACCCACTTTTTGATGTAATCGGTTTAAAAGTAGCCTGTGTGTTATTTTGACGTCAAAGCTATCTTACTGTAAAGTTTCATTCAAATCCATTCAGTAGTTTTTTTGTGAAAAAGTAACAAACATTCATACATACATCCATACTTACAAACTTTAGCGTTAATAATATTAGTACGATTGATTTGGTCTGTTACAGCAAATGCTGATTTCCCGCTGATTATCGAGCCTGAAACAAATTTCATATTTCCTGAACACTTGAAAGTGATGACATACGAAATGAGCAGCGACTACACTAAGTTTCCAGAGCCGAAGAGATGTAAGACAGGTAAAAAATTTTTTTTTTCGACTCGTAAGCCCATTAGATATACCAGAACACACCCACGATTAGCCAAGCTACTAGGGCCCATGATGTAAGTGGCAAGCCTATCGCCACTTCGTGCATATTCCGATCCCGGGCAATATAATGCTTACTCAGAAAAATCTGAAAAACATTTAAGAAAAGTTGCCCGACCTGGTAATTGAACCCGGGACCCTACGCGGCTAAAGGTCTTAACAGGCGACACCTGTACCATTACACCAAGGAGGCACTTTAATTTTAGAAATGCTTAAAATAAAATAAATAAAAGCGCGGACGAAGTCGTGGACACAACTAGTATCATAAAAAACCATGTATCGCGGTTGTAAAGTTTTCAATGATTTGATTTTTTCCCCGTGTTGGTCCGGGTTCCTTTGTAGAATAGGCCAACTGCCTTCCACCCAGGCAGCTCGTAAGAGGCG